>JBAGKK010500660.1:0-14814 GCA_037177015.1 Euceroptres primus | reverse complement strand
TTTTCTGACACTTAATGGATTTGTACGTTTCATGACATTCTGATTCGAATGATATATACTTTATAGAACACTTTTTTAAACAACTATTGAAAGTAAACAGAATTTGAAGTTTCATATTTTTAATTGTAATGGCAATTAGTTAGAAAACAAAACATTTACATTTTACAACACACCATTTTGTGTAAAAAATAATATTTTTTGCAAAAAACGGTTCTAACTGAAATGCGAATTGCCAAAATTTCAAAAGTAGTTTGGAGTAGTAGTTTATTAGTTAAACTGGGGAAATGATTAGAATACATAAGATTTCTCTTTATCTGAAATAATAATTTTATCACTGTCTTGAAAGTTCAGATACTGAGCTAATTTTGCACAGACGAAGGACGTAATAATTGAAAACTGCAAAACTAGAGTAGTAGCTTATCATTTGAACTTCCGAAATATAAGAAATAAATCAGGTTTTTCTTTATACTTGCAGAGCAAATAGCCTTTTATGTCAAACAATAATTCTATCGCTAGTTTCAAGTTTCAGAATCCGAACTAAAAGTGAACAACTTAGAATGTAAATATTTTTATGCACATTGATAATTATTGAAAAATTTAAAACTAGAGTAGTAGCTTATCATATGAACTTTCGAAATATGTGAAATAAATCAGGTTTTTTTTTATTTTTGCGGAGCAAATAGTCTTTTATGTAAAAGAATAATTCTATTGCTAGTTTCAAGTTTCAGTTATCCGAACTAAAAGTGAACAACTTAGAATGCAAATATATATATTTATTTATAATGATAGTTATTGAAAACTACAAAACAGGAGTAGTAGCTTATCATTTGATAAGCTAAAAAAAGACTCATTTAGACAATTTTTAACCTAGAGAGTTGGGTTTTTGCTCAAAAACTCAAAATATTAGGAATTTTGTCAGGCATGTGCTTTTCTGTACACGTATGTTTGAATAGACTTATAAACTTTCTGGGACCGAAAAGTTTGAAGCCCCAGGACCGCGGTTTAAAATGTTGTTTAAAATCTGAAAAAATTTGACAATTCATTTTTCACTAAATGAAAGCAGATTAGGGGATGAGAGCTGAAAAAATAAAAGTTTTATTTTGATACACCCTAGATCCTATTGTGCAATTTGTCTTTTTTTTCTTTATTTCAGAAACTTGTTTTCCTTGTGAGAATAGTAAATTTTAAGTAAAATATACTGTAATGATTATTAATAAAAAAAATACAAAATGAAGATTAGTGGAGATTATATATTTTTAAATTGGCAGCAAATATATTCTTTGTTTCGATATACTGAACAATTTTTAATTAAAATCATTTTTTAAACATATTTTTCAATGAAAAATAGCTGATTTTGTAACAATTTTCAAAGAATCATATCTAACTCGGATAAATTAAAATGTATATATTATAAATTATAATTTTACTAGAAATAATAAAAATTCCAAACAGAAGAAAGTTAAACACCTGGTTTATCATTTCCGGAAGCTGAATGTGTGCGAAGATCAAAAATTTAAGTTTCTTTTAGACGAAGATAAGCTTATGTGAAGTGTAATATTCTATACATTGAGGCATCTCTTTCAGACAAAGATCACTTGAATCTGAACGTTGCTCGGCGGTCATACTGCCCCCAGTGATTTGGGTTAGGTCCATAAATTTTCTTCAGGGCCTTGACCTGCAAACTATGAGTGACTTATAAACATAACGGACAGAACTTATTTTTATGTATTCTTTTCGTATGTCGTCTTTCCACTGTCATTAATTGTCGAAAATTTTTCTTCCAGTCAAAAACTCTGCCCTAGAAGGAGTGCTTATCATACTTCTGTCTTTCTCGCACACTCAGCTCGGAGTTCACAAGTTAGTATACAGCCCAACTCCGAAGCCTTTTTTGCACTCGCTGGTAAAAGGTTCTAAGTCGCATTGAAAAGAAAGAGAAAAATATTTTAAAAGTACTTTTTTTTTAAGTTCTTAAACTTCTTCATAAAATATTGTTCATAGAAATTTGTTTTACGAAGAACTCTTCTTATACAAATTCACGTCAAGGAGATAAGTTTAAATTGTAAAAATCAAATTCGTAAATAATTATTTAAACAAATTTTCAATAAATTTTTAAAAACTCCAAAAAATTTTTTAAAAAATTCTTTCACAAATTTTTAAAAAAATTCAAACAAATTTTCAAACAAAAATTTCAAAACAAAATTTCGAAAATTTTTTAGAATGTGCAGACAACTTTTGCACATTTAAAAAAAATTTGGAATTATTTTGACCCGCTAAGCCTGCAAAACCCAGTTTTAAACCTTTATAATAATGTACTTTAAGACACAAATTAGTGGAAAAAATCAATAGTGTAGAGTCTAGATTAAACAGCTTTTCCACGTTATAAGTACATCCTGGTACATATCTCTAAGAAAACTGATAACAATTATTGTATAATTTAGAACTTCAATTTACTCGCATCTCGGAAACCAAAATTGAAATCTATTTGCAAATCGCCCATATACTTCGTAACTCAGCAATTTTCATCTTATGAATTCCACAATAATCAGTTAATCAGCTTGATATGAATTCAATATTCAATCGAAAAGTGTTTGTTTTTTTTATTAATAAATAAATTACATAAAGCCGTATAGGCCTTAACCTCTTCGCAGTATAGCTAAAATGAACTTTCTGTGACACCAGTGTGTAAAAAAAGTCTTCGGATTCAGTTAATGATTTCATTATTCACGTTTTTGGGGTCACTGAATCCAAATCCGCTAATAGAATTTGAAAATTCAAAATTCCAAAAAATGCTTGGATTTGCATGAAACTTAGTATCTCAAGGTTTCTGAGGTTGCTGAATTCGAATCTGAACTAAGAATTTCAAAATTAAAAACCGCGGAACCAATATGTCAAATCGAAAATTTAAAAATTGTTGGATGAAAAAATTTGTATCTTACGATTTTTGGGGTCGCTGAATCTAAGTCCGATAATAGAATTTAAAAATTTAAGATGGCAGACCAAAATTCAAAATACAAAAAATGCTTGGATTTGAATGAAACTTAGTCTCTTAAGGTTTTTAAGGTCGCTGAATTCATCATCATTAAGAGTCAACGTATACATTTCAACTGTTTTTTAATTGTTTAAACAATGTTTAATTGTAGAAATGTTGAAGTGTAACTTCTAACCTACATGTGGTAGAAAATAATAGTTTTTTCTAAATTACATATTCAACAAGTTTCACAATTTTAATATAATAACAACTTTTTTCAACTTCCTGCAAATTGTTAAAACAATTTTTATTGTTTAAATAATTTTTAAATCTCAAAATATTGTGAATTAATGATATTTTTATAATACTAAACCTTAATAGATCAATATAAAAGGACGGAAAATTAAATAATTATTAATTGCGTCAACAATTGATAAATAACTGAAACTAATTCGCCAAGCTTTCATATTAATTTATTAGTTTTAATTTTTTTTAAATACTATTAAATCACGATATTTTGAGATTAAAAAATTATTTAAACAAATAAAAATTGTTTTAAAAATTTACAGGAAGCTGTAAGAAGTTAAAAGTTTGTAGAACTTGTTAAATAATTTAGAAAAAAACTATGATTTTCTATCACATTCAGAAGAGAAGTTACATTTCAACATTTCAACAATTAAACATTGTTTAAATAATTAAAAAATAACTGAATATTATACATTTGCTCTTCATATTATTTAATTAGCTTGTTGCATTGAGTAAACATCATTCATTTACAATATTTGTGAAAAATGAATTATTTAAACAAATAAAAATTGTTTAAATAATAACAAAATTTATTAAAAATGAAATAAAGTCATGTGATTTATTCATTAATGTGGATCTGAGAAAGAAAAATGGAATAAAAGTGATAATTAATGTCAATATTCCGCTAAACTGTGATTACTCTGTTATAGGGGTGGATTTTGGGGCACCATAAAAGGGGTTTATGAGAGTTTAAATTAAAAATCAATGATAAGGTTCATATTCCTTGAAGAGTTTTCATCAGATGACGAGAGTATTGCCTAAGGTTAATTATACATATTCTCTTTTCAACAAAAAATTTTAAAAGATTTCTTTTTTTTCATGTTAATCTTATGGGAAACTTCAGGGGCCGGGCAACACGTTTTAATATTAACCGATTTAAAAAAAACAATAATAAAAAGTAATAAAATACGTGTTCATTTTTTTGGGAACCTCACAAGAAAACGATCAATGGTGACCAAAATAAAAAAAAATTTGTTTTTTGAAACACCCTAGTGCTACCGTGTTTTGAGAGAATATCGTTAACTGCAAAATGAACGAAGCCGAAAAAATCGACGAAAACATTTATACGCGCGTATCGCGGATTCTAATAAATTCTTTGAATTTTTTTTTGGCTGCTATTGACTAAGTTCAGTATGATTTTTTCTTTTCCGCAAAAAATTGTTTAAAAATGTTAATTAATTATGTAAATTATGTAAAATGTAGTTAACGGTGTTGATTTGGAACCCGCACGGTGAAAACTAGATATTAAAAGTGGATAGTCATTCGTAATATCTAGATATTATCGCGTATTATCTAAAATTATTTTTTTAGTATATGGGATATTACCGGGCAATATCTTTTAATATTAGATTTCTAAGATCTGAGATATTCAACTGCAATATCTGGATAGTGAATCCGTAGAGTGCGCGCGCATATTTAAATTTAAATATTTAAATTTTTAACTTTTTAGAGAAAATTTTATATATTTATAATCGTCACAATACGCAGATTGTGAATTTTTAACCATTAATTTGCTAATTGCAAAACTGCAAAAAATTTGTATTTTCAAATTTTAATCCTCTGTACCTAGTCACTGTTTTATCCCAGGCGTGAACCCTTTTCACGAACTCCGCAATAAAGCAGTGGCTAGGTGAAGAGGATTAAAATTTGTAACTGAAAACTTTCGAAATTTTGTGATTAGCAAATTGATGATTAAAAATTCATATCCTATGGATTTTTACGCTTACATGCATGTAAAATTTGTTTTAGTAAGCTCAAAATTAGAATAAGTATCAAGAATCTCGTAAACGGTAAGAGATAGCTAAAAACGGAAATTATTTTTAGAATTTCTATCAAAGGGATGTACTGTATAAATAATAAGGAAGAAAATATAAAGAGGTGAGGAATTAAAAGGTAAGTATAATGTTGATGTAAATAAATAATATAAATAATTTGTGTATTGTAAAAGGGGATTAGTGACGACCCTTAGGCCTCTTAGGGTTTATGATGCTCCTATCCTTCATCGAAACGAAAGGTATGAATGTCATAAATCACCCTAATACAGCTGTTGGATAGCATCTAGGTCCTAGGATAGTCAAGTTCAATATCTTAACTAATATCTCCTTTTCAATATCCACAGATACTGCATATCCGAGATAGCTGTCCCATAGTTCACTATCAAATATATTCAACCGCAATATCCAGATATTACCGGTGAATATCTAGTTTTCTCCGTGCGTAATTTGAGTTGACGGTCCTTCAAGAAATACGGACTGCCAAGATAAGCCTGCCGTATTTTGAGAGAACACCGTTAACTGCGAGAAAATGTATTTGTATTTGTATTTATTTCCAGAAAGAAAATGTGATATAATTGAATTATTATAGATTATTATTCAATCATAAAACTATACTCACTACTATGAATATTACGTATTCAATATTATAAATAATTTAAATTTTATCCAGTCCAAGTTTTCAGAAAAAAACTGCCGCAGCCCGAGTTCAAACCGAGAACTTCCTATTACACGTAGAATGCGTTACCAATTGCATCACCGCGACTGACGTCAGATTCTTAGATTACATTGCATGCTGCGGCAATTTTTTTCTGAAAACTTGGACTGAATAAAATTTAAATAATTAACCTAATCCATGAGAGACAGGCATACTACGGACCCATTTGTTTCGATATGTCGTGGGAGTGCTGTCTCTTTTGGAAAAGTGACGAAAATGTCAATGTAAAAATAAGTTTCCATCATTACCATCCGATATAGAAGAAATTTAATTATTAATAATATTAATGTTTATTTATAACTTTAAACATTTTTAAGTCTATCAGAAAGATATTTTAATACTATAAATGTTAATAAACTTTATGAATTTTTAAATAATAATAAATTCTAATAATAAAAAATTATTACTGTTATTGTAACATAAATTACTTAAAGTGTAACCTTTCTAAACCATATTTAGATTACATTAACCAACAAACGAATTAAATATTACTAAATATTACTGAATATTACAGATAGAAAATTCGATATATTCTTCAATTTTTTGAAAACAAACTTGTCAAAAATAAATAAATAAAATCAATCTTTTTTAACAGTTCTTTTACTAATTTTGTTTAAAGTTATCGAAAACTTTTATTTCGGTTAATCAATTTTAAAAATTTGTAAACTTTATATTTTAACTGCTACAGGTGAATAACAACATTTTCAACAAATATTTACTTATAATAAATGCAGTTAGGGACTTTTTAAAAATATACACTTTTTTTCTCGGGGTCGGTATTTCAGATACGGACTTCTTTGAAAATAAGACAGCTCCAGAAAGCCGACCGGTAATTTAGGAATGTCCGTATCTGCCAGTTACAGACTTCTCTGAAATTTTTGTATGCCGTATTCTGCCGCCTGTATTTTACGCATGTAGTTAACTGTCACTTACGGACATCTTCCGAAACACGGCTCGCTAATCTTTGCAGTTAACGGTGATTTCTGGTGATTATGCAATAATTATTTTTATTTGTATTAACAATTTTGAAAAATTATTTTCATAAACAGGCGTATCTTTCTTTCACGATTCGAACGGTATAAATAACTCATTTTTCGCATTTTTGCAGATAACGGTGTTTTTCCAAAACACGGCAGAGTGTACACACTGGAGGTACGACTTTATTTTGGCCGAGTTTGGCTCATACACAGTGAAGGGATTAATTTCTTATTAAATATAATAAACGGCTGTAAACCTTCAAATATAAGAAATATTCATTTCAGGTGATGATTTTTCTGACTGAAAGAAAGATATTATAGACTGAAAGAAAGTAAACTTTGAAATTATATACTTGAGATATAGAAAACTCATTTCTTGATTGCACGACATAATTGATAATAAAATTCGATTATAATTATGCGGAACATATATCGTGGAAGGACTGATAATACTTAGTTGTAATTTCAAGGAACGTAAAAAATAAAATACAGCGAACCACACATAAAGACGAACAGCAGAAAATATTTAAAGTTACTATCGCGCGTAGAGTCAAGGTCTTTAAATCAAGTCTTGACCTCGACAGCACAGTTTTGACTGGGAAGATTTAAAACTGGCGCGCTTCGCTAATGACCATTAACGGGTTGTCCTTCCACCAATCAGCAGCGTTATGTCGGTGCGTGCCGTGTCGTCAGGCGTACCCCCTCACCAGCACGTCGCGTCGGGTCGTACTCTCGTCGGGTAACCCCTGCGAGATTTATGGGCCGGATGTGACTATGCTCCCAGACTTTATGGTTGTCGAGTGTTAAACGTCTCTGCACGGTTTGAAATTTATTTTTTAATTCATAACGCCTTTGAAAAACTGATAAATCTAAAAATTGTTTTAAAAATTCTATATACAAACGTATTTCTAAAGAAATATTAAAAAACGGTGTGTCTAACGAAGATGGAATAAATGCTAACCTGTTTTATAGACTTTGAGGAATGTTGATTCTTGATTGTTAATAGTAACTCCAGGATAAACACTCTGGATCCCAACCCCGTTCATCAGTACCAAAGTTTTCTCGGCAAACATTCAGAAACTCAGACTGCTGTACTAGATATCTCACCACTGCGATATCAACGTAAATACTAGAGCACGTAAATACCGGTTCCCTTTTAAAACGTTAGCAAAGAATACTGTAACTTTATGACTTCAGTCGTATGGGTAGCAAAAGGTTTGATGCTTTGATGCAGCGCCAGAGTTTCTGAATATATGTTTATTTGCGAGAATTCTGTGTTTCGCGTTCCTTTTATATACACATGTCGAGGCAGTAGTCGGAACGCGACAATTTCTTTGCAGGTATATGGATTTTCGAATATCACACAGTGACAGATCCAGATATCGTGTCTCCTTTCAACACATGAGAAGGCAGGAGTTAGACATCGTACCTTCTTTCACATGTCTTGGAGGAAGACGCACGATTTCTGGATCCTGTTGTCACAGCATCTTTCACACAATTCAAAATATGGCAAACAGATTTAGTCCAAGATTTAGGATTTCGTAAACAGATTAAGTAAAAAATACATTTTCTAAGGATTTACAATTTTTGTTTAAAACTGCTTTCAATTAGGTCAATATTATTTATTATTAAGTGAATGTTAAGAGTCAGAAGAGTACTTAGTTGGCATTACGAAAAGAAAAGAAAACTAATTCCTCGAAATTTAAAAAAAAATCGAATATCTTCTGGTTAGCTGCAGATCCTTCAGCCATTCATTCAGGGAATGTATAATCTAAATATTAGTGTTTAGTATGACACTAACTAGGAGAGTAAATTTACCATAAGGTTAGATAATTTCCACTCAGAGAAAAAGTTGTCTTGAAACAAAAGTATCGTCCTCTTGCGTGTTTTGCCTTAAACCACGTGAATTTGAATTTACTTCAAGATTAGGTGAAGTTTCTCGCAAGAGGACTATGCTTGCCTATGTTTGCTGCAAAAGGATTCCTTTTGAGACAAATGAACATCCTCTTAACCTTTTTAAGAGGAAATTCCATTTGTTTCAAGAAACATCCTTTTGTCGCAAAAGGATATTTCTCTGAGTGTTTATATATTCATTCCAGTTCTGCTAGTTCCGAAGTGTTTCAACGGTGGTTGCTTTCCAAACTGTGTCACACCATCACTTGGATATTTGAGCTGTTGTTGGAAACCTTTGTATTGGTCACGTAAGTTGCCTGGGGATATGTAAGGGATTCCTGTCGTAGAACCTTGGAAAATTGTGCTGAACTAGTACAGTACACGTTTACAAGAAGCCAATTACTTAAGATAAACTAGAAATAATCACGCCTAAGATTTTTTCATGCTGATCACATACTCAATCATATGTAATCAAAATTTAAACGTATCTATTTTTTCATATAAATTTTATCTTGAATTCTCTAGAAAATGTAACATTTGAAGCAGATATATTTTGAATTCCACATGGATTCAAAGAGAATTAATGAAATTCTGTGGAGATTAATGCTTAAAATGAGACAAACAATTTTAAATCATTAACTATTTTGTATGTTATGAAAAAGTTCAGAAAAAATCGAAAAATGCACTATTTCTACAATATTTTCTTCCAACATTGACAGACGATTCACTTAGAACTTATTTAAGGCAGGATTTTCATATATTTCGTCTTATTTGGAGGAGCAAATTTCATCTTATAGATTTATCAGAATTAACAAAACTTGTACGAATGTACGCCTCACGAAAAACAGATAATCTCATACTAATTGCCCCTGGAACGTATATTTGATTGGTCTTCTAATATTAAATTTTCACTGACTAAACTATTATTTTCAATGTGTACACATTATATATAGCGAATTGAGAAGTATATATATATATATATATATATATATATATATATATATATATATACACATACTATATTATACGTATACTATAGATAAAGAGGATTAAGAAGTTAGGGGGGAATTTCTGTCAAGGGATGCTGGATGGCCACTAAATGAAAAGCAATAAGCTGAGTCCAAATGTACCGTCCGAGATAGAGGGGTATGGTTGTACCGTGTTTTTAAAAAGGCACGTGACTGGGATACAAAATTCAATCTGCACAGCTGTGAAAAGGCTCCACAACTGCTTCCCTGTAACCCCTATATTATTTACTTTGTTTGCCCTGACAATCATGTCTGCAAATATGATACACAATTCAAAGCAATAATACGGTTAATTTGAAGAATATCTTCTGAGCATTTTAGAATATATCATAATATAATAGCATAGCATATAATATTTACATATATGGGAGAGTGTCTCGATCTCGATAAAAAAATTTGACTTTATAATAATTAAACATTTTACAGAAAAAAGAAAAGTATTACATACCAAATTGAAGAAAAAACATTCCTTTAAACAATAGCAGTAATGTAACAAAGATTGTATCAGTTATGTATTTATCCGCAATTAATCTTTTTTTGAACCTTTGCACTTTTATCCAGATGAGGATTTGGGGCCACGATCCGAATAGTCGTATTTTACGGCATTCACAGTGTTAATTTTTTAATATTTCACCTGATCTCATCGAATAGGATTTCAGCACTGTTACCTTTAAATGTTTTTGTCTTGATAAAAGTAATATTGTTAAATTAGATGATGATGTTGGCAAAATGTGCAGGTCCTTTAAAAAACTTTTGAGTGTTTTTTCTCACGAATTATCCAGATCGAGGAAAATGATACTACCTATAAAAACATCTTAATTTGGTTGTTTGTGATAATTAAAAGTCTGTTTCCGTGGAAAGTTTTAAAGCCAAGTGTTTCGTGAATACAAGGAACAAAAGAAACACTTGTGAAAAAATCCTACTGCAGTAAAAATGACGAAATTATCAGAGCTAAAAGTTACGTCGACATGTCGAAAACACATTTTTAAATTTTTTATTATAATAACGGCAAATAAGTGGTAAGCCGTATTATGACACCATCCCTTTTTGATAATTTTACTTATAAAAAATTACTCCAGTTCGTTTAATTCAAATATAGAGTAATTTTTACGTATTATTCAGGTCGGGAACCTATCCAGTTTGGGTCACTCTCCCCTTCACCAAAATATTTTTTCCCTTAAATCTAAATCGGTATGCTAGGATTAGAAGTATATTTTAATTTCGTTGAAATATTTTGAAAAACAACTCTACCTTATTTTTAGCTTTGAAAAGTTTTAAGAGTGATACATTTTCTAAAATTCTAATAATAACTTGTAATTTTCGCTAAAGTTTAAGAGTAGTGCATCTTGTTATAACGATTATGATGCATTTTTCGAAATTCAACTGAAATAATTATTAAAAAGTTTTTTATTTTTAAAGCAGTCATCTTGTGAAGTTTTTTAAACAGTTTTAAATATTTTAATTAGTGATGTGCAAAATGATTCGGGTCGGGTCGAGTTGTCGGGTTATCGGCTTAATCCAACAATGGGAGAGATCTCAATTTCAAAAAATAATTTTTTATCTCAAACTGTTGAAGTGACTTTAACGAACTCCTTCCTCGCATTCACTTATAAAACAAAAGAACCCAGAAGGAAACAAAAGTTAACTTACGTTGCATATAGTTTTCTAGAAGTGTGATTTTTAAAAATTATCCTCACATTGCAGGGAAGAACCCACTTCAGATCATTCAAATTTACATGTGTTGACATGTAACAAAAGAAAGCCTATCCTACTTTAAGTGCTAAAATAACACTCCTGGGATAATTTTTAATGCAGGTTATTCTAGCAGTCTACTTTGTTTTTTCTATGAAATCTAACCCGAACCATCATTTAAATTTATTTTCTTTTGGCATTTCTTTCTACTTCCTAGTCAAAACTTACAAAAAAACAGGGAGGAGTAAACTTTTACACAATACTAATACACTCTCACGTGATGAGAATGAAGAAAAAACGTGTATAACTTGACCGTCCAAAGAAACGGAAAGACGTGTGGAAGTAGAATCGAGCGGCATATAGTGGCGAACTATAGTGTCTTAAAATCTTTATGGCCGATTTAGTACAAGTGAGGATACTACCTTTATTTGAATATGACGAAGGCATATACAGTTATGAATATACAATTATTCTTGTGAAAATTAAATTGGAAGAATTCGTCACAATGAAAAGCGGAACACAAAAATTTAAAAAGTAGTACAGAAAAGCAGAAGTTTTCTGTACCTCGGTTTCTGCTTTGTATTTGTCAGATTCATGCAACCACAAATAACACGACGCTATCTGTAAACAGGTAGCGCTTTGTGCGTGTCTCGTCCATACGAACACACATCGTGTACCCGCGTTCCATAATCGTAAAGCAGACTTTGAAATTTTTTCCACACTTTTTACCATTTCTCGTCACGCGCGAGTTTTCTCTTTTGCTTTTGTTGTGCCAATCTCTCCGCAAAAATATGAAAACCTTCCTCCAGCAAGCAGTGAACGCCGGTACTGTCTACTCTACGCACGAATTTTTAAATATTAAGGAATAAAATAAAACCCTTTTTTTAGCATCTCACATTTCTAAAGTGTTCTAAAGTTCTAAAGTGAAAGTTTTGTCTTCTTAAAAAGAGTAACTTTCGGTTAGAGTTATATAATCCAAAAAGATATCACTATCAAAGATTAACCTTCTGACCCTTTGGGGTTGAGTTCCCGTCTTACAATGAAATTAATAAATTATTATAATATATTGCATTATTACTAATTTTTTATTTTCTCAAGATTTATTCAGCTTTTACTTGACACTTGGGTGAATTATCGCACGATCGGTAACTCGCGCGAGACCCACTTAACTCGCGTTACGTTTCTGGAAAGACTGAGATAAGAAGTAGGGTAAAGCGGTGCGAGAGACAAGCGGAGAATTAGATATGGATTGAGATAGAATTGGAGAAAGTCGGAAGAGGATCGTGGATAAGAAAAGCTATGCAAGAGGGATAAAGGGAAGGACGGAACAAGGGGTAGGTGTGTAATCTGCAATCCAATCTTAAGTTAAATGAGAGGTAGAAATTCAGAAGCTGAAAAAGACAAGGATATCTTCGGTGCTCTAATTCCATTCCCTCGACCTTCTAAAGATTTCTCCATTTCTCTACGATTCTGTCTTATAATCATTATTATTATTATTATTCAATTCAGTTTTCCAGACTTTACTTATCTCCTTGTACTTCTTATATGTTCTCGTCAAATGAAAAATTGATGTAAAGAGTCTTTTTACATATGATGTAAAAAGCCCTGCTGCACTTTCACATCAATAAGCGAAAGTGTTTCTAATCCTGAAATTCCTTTTCTTAAAATTTTCGTACAGTAAGTCATAAGCGTTTCTCTTCCGGTTCGATGTTAGGCTTCGAAAAAACCATGACTTTCTTTGTAACTCGCATAACTATGATTTAAAAAGACTCACATTCCGCGTTGTTTCCTCCATCCAGTCGGCACAGGGACGTTAGTCGTCTTTAGGATGTCCTAAAGACGTCTCCACGACAACTATGTTCGCCTAAATCATGTTCTACGAACGTCTAATGTCCTAAAGACATCTGAAGCACATAAGTGGTCTCTAGTATACCATTTATATGGACATGGATGTCCTAAAACCAACTAACGTCCCCGCGGCCTAGGGATGTTTTCGGGACGATTTCGAGAAAAATCGAGATTTGCTCAAAACAGGTTCGTATGAGGTCAATTCTTAATAGAAATAAAGAATCTCTCATAAAAATCGAGATTCTCGAAAATATTTATTCGAGATTCTTGATTCCCATTAAGTGTTGATCTTATCCGATCATGTTTTGAATAATTCTCGATTCTTCTGGAAATCATCGCGAATGCATCACTACCGTGGCCACTGGTGGGAGGGAACAATGCGGAATGTGGGTTTTACCTTTTTAACATTCCATTTTTGTAATGGAACAAACAAGTATAATCGAACAAACAAATGGTCAAAAATCCTTTGAGGAGGATGCGTATTTGAGTTATTTAGGTTTTTCTACGTAATAATTTAATTTTCAACGAAATGAGGCCTAATCACTTTGTCGTGCTCCCTCAAAATTTTAAAATAGCAATCTTATGATTTAAGTTTACTAATTGTAATAAGGATAACAAGTTACGTTATTCCCACACGTGGAATTGTAGTTCCATTTGTGAACAGAAATAAATAATGAACTTTAATTGCAAATAACTTGTAACTGCTGAACCCTCATCATACTCCGATTTTATCTATGTAATATTACCTCTATTTATCATTTCAACGAGTAATTGACAGTAATCACCGTGGCACTTGAACCGGCCAACTAATACCGATATAAAATTACATAACATGGTGAACTGGCGTCAGACACAATACTGTCGGTACTTATTTTAATGCCGAAATAATGAAACCCAGTGGCATTCAAATGTAGAGTAAAAGCGCGTAATTGCACGTGTCGCACGATGCTCTTGTTTATTTCGTAATTCGAGATGACGAGCAGCTGGTTCAGTTCGCACGTGGGTTTTCCGCATAGTGTCCTATTCGCATGACTACTTTTCCCATTTAGAAATTGAATTTTCCACTTGCGCCGTATTCATTCTATCGAACTTTGTTGTTTCTGCCACATTTTTCTATCCTCAATATTTCCTCTCAATGATCATCTCTTCTGCTATTAAAATGCTTTCCATCAACTGCTCGCAAAAATCACTTTTTATCGTGGGCACAGTAAAGTCTAAAGTGTAAAATAATTAATCTGCTTTTAAATTTACTGTTCAGAACATATCATGAAAAATACAGTAGAGGAATGGATTGTTTTTCGAAGTTGAGTAATAGTTAAATGAATTGATTCGCATTAATAATAGAAAGTTAGATTTTTAATATTAAAAAGCTAGAATAGCAGAGACTATTTTTTCTGAAAATGCAAAAAACTAAGTTGTGATAAGAATGATCTTACTTTTTTGTATTTACTTTGTCATAAATCACAATTAAAATCTTAAGAGGAGCGAACAAAAATATCAATATTTCCCTATAATAAGAGATAACCAGGGCAGTACTTGATTGTTTATAATGTGTCCCCTAAGGGTTTACATGACTTCCAATCCTTACAATACTTCCTCGTACATTTTTTAT
>JBAGKK010500649.1:0-14814 GCA_037177015.1 Euceroptres primus | reverse complement strand
TATATATATAAGAAACATATTTGAAAATTGAAACAGTTTTCAAAGCCAGCTTCGTAATTTTCACTCTTTTGGAACAATGATTTCCTGTTCTACAATAATAGTCCAAATTACATGATTTAACGTTTATATGCAAAGAAAAATTCAAAAATTTCTATTTTAAGACTTCCAAAAAAATTCTCGTAATTAAAATTCAAGATCTTTGTTTCCTGCGAGTTGATTTTCTACTAATAAAAAAATTTTTATCCAGTATGTCAATTTTTTATCTAAAGGAATTTTCGAATTGAAAGAGTTTATAGAAATATTATAGAAAATATTCAAGGTTTTACGGAGAGAAATAATTTTCTTTGGCAAACAATTAATTAGCAATATTAATTTGTTTTTTATTTACCCTTAAAAAATCATGGAATTTTATAAAATTCAAAACAGTCTAATTAAGTTTCCAAATGCGAGAATTTATTATTCAATTTCGAAAAAATAATGTATCTCTCTAAATCTGAATTAGTAGTTTTCTGCTAATGAAATAGTGCCGAATTGTTTACCACTTGCTTTAGTAAGCATTTCTACTAATTTTTAGTAGAAAACTACTAACTAATGGTAGAAAACTACTAACTAATGGTAGAAAACTACTAACTAATGGTAGAAAACTACTAATTCGCTTAGTAAGGCTTACTAAATAAATTAGTAACCCTTACAATGTAAATTAGTAGTTTTCTACTATTAATTAGTAGTTTTCTACTAAAAATCAGTAGAAATGCTTACTAAAGCAATTGGGAAACGATTCGGCACTATTTATTAGTAAAAAACTATTTATTTAGATTTAGAGAGTATGGTTTATTTGAATATTTTATCTAATTTCTATTCATGAATTTTTGTTCCCTTTCTACATTATATGTATAAGAAACATCTTTGAAAATTGAAACAGTTTTCAAAGCCAGCTTCGTAAATTTCACACTTTTGGAATAATGGTTTCCTTTTCTACAATAATGCTCCAAATGACATGATTTAACGTTTATGTGCAAAGAAGAATTCAAAAATTTCTATTTTAAGACTTCTAAAAGAATTCTCGTAATTAAAAATTAAGATCTTTGTTTCCTGTGAGTTAATTTTCTACCAATAAAAAACTTTTTATCCAGTATGTAAATTTTTTATTTAAGGGAATTTTCGAAATGAAAGAGTTTATAGAAATATTATAGAAAATATTCAAGGATTTACCGAGATAAATAATTTCTTTTGAGAAACAATTAATTAGCGGTATTATTTTGTTTTTTATTTATTCTTAAAAAAGCATCAAATTTTATAAAATTCAAAGCAGTCTAATTAAGTTTGCAAATGCGAGAATTTAATATTCAATTTCGAAAAAGTAATGTATTGTTTATTTTAATATTTTATCTCATTTCTATTCATGAATTTTTGTTCCTTTTTTGAATTATATGTATAAGAAACATCTTTGAAAATTGAATCAGTTTTCAATGGCTGCTTCGTAATTTTCACTCTTTTGGAATAATGGTTTTCTGTTCTACAATAATAATCCAAATGGCATGACTTAACGTTCATATGCAAAGAAGAATTTAAAAATTTCTATTTTAAGACTTCCAAAAAAATTTTCGTAATTTAAATTCAAGATCTTTGTTTCCTGTGAGTTAATTTTTTTACCAATAAAAAATTTTTTATTTTGCATGTCAATTTTTTATCGAAGAATTTTGGAATTAAAAGAGTTTATGGTAGATTACCTAAAAGTTGACCATATTAGACCACGAAATTTCAGAAAAAAATTAATATTTCATGCCACCTAAAATATTTTTTTTAAACACGTCCAACCCAAGAGAGTATGAAAAAACAAAATAGAGATTAAGGAATATATTGGTTTGTCACTGCCTAACAAAGTTCGCATTCGACCTTGACAGAACAAATATTTGAAGAATCTTTTAAAAATATTCCAAGAAAAGGTAAAAATTATTAAAAATATGGCAAATATCTGTGATTTCGCGATTTATTTGATATTAACTTCACAGCTTCAAGATACCCAGGTAGAAAAAGTATGCATAATCTATGTATAATGATTAATGAACTATAGGTGGTCACTATGTAAAAAATTATGCATAAAATGTTACAAACAAATGACAACTAGTTGTTAACTGTTTCTAACATTTTGATACCTTCAAATTTATTGAATATGCATATTTTATGAATAATTTTTGATATAGTGATCCATAGTTCATTAGGCATCAAATTATCAACTTAGACAACAAATTATCCATAATTTTTCCACTTGGCTATTCTCCCTTTTAATGAAACTTTGAATAATAATTCGATAAATATAACATGTTTTGCAAAAATAGTGAAATTATTTTTATATTTTTGATATTATTTAGTAATTTTCAAATTCGTAGTTTGAGACATCGCATAACCTGACATTTTTATTTATAATTTCTAGACGAAGTCGTCTAAAATTTTTAAACTTTTCTAAATTCTACCCTGATCTGAATACTTTGTTCAGACATATTTAGAAAAAATTAATTAATCACAGGAAATGTGAAAAATAGAAGGGACTTAAAATGGTCAACTTTTTGTCAATCATCCTTATAGAAACATTATAAAAAATATTCAAGGATTAACGGTGATAAATAATTTTCTTTGACAAAGAATTAATCAGTAACATTAATTTGTTTTTTATTTATTCTTAAAAAAGCATCGAATTTTATAACATTAAAAACAAACAATCTAATCAAGTTTCTAAGTGCGAGAATTTAATATTCAATTTCGAGAAAATAATACATTGTTTGTTTGTAAATTAATTATCTAATTTCTATTCTTGAATTTTTGTTCCATTTTTAAGTTATATTAAAAGAAAAATTTTTGAAAATTTAATCAGCTTTTAAAGACTGAAATAATGCTCCCAATGGCATGATTCACACTTATATGCAAAGGAGAATTAAAAAATGGCTGTTTTCAGACTTTCAAAAAAATTCTCGAATCTCAAATGGCTTTCTTGCGAGAGTTTTAATATCTCCAAATACATTATAATTTTCTGTTAAGGAAATATCTTGCCAGGTGGAAAAATTGTGCATAATTTATGCATAATAAATTATAGGTAGTCCCTGTGAAAAAAATTATGCATATTCAATATGTAAATCTGAAGGTAAAAAAAGTAGCAAACAGTTGAAAACAAGTTGTATTTTTTTTGCAACATACCTTCAGATTTATTCTTTATGCATAATTTATGCATAAAAAATAGTTAACTATCCATGAATTATGGATACTTTTTCCACCTGGGTTTTTAAGGGTAATTTGATGCTCTTTCAGAATAAAAAGAAGTCAAATTCTCTAAAAAGAAGCCAAATTCTCTAAAAAGAAGCCAAATTCTCTAAAAAGAAGCCAAATTCTCTAAAAAGGTCTTTGATAAAAAAGATAGCTAATTTAACGGAACTTATCTGCTAAAACAAGTTTTCTATAATAATTACAAAAATTTCAGTGACAAAAATTACAGTTTTCTGTAATAATTACGAAAATTTCAGTGACAATGTATGATCATACGATTTTCATTTAAAACATAAATAAATAATGCCCCTCAATTATTACATAATAATAATAATTATGTTTAAATAAAAGAATAGCTGATGATTATTGATATTATGATACCCAAGTTGATAATGTGTACATATGTCTTTTTGTTGTTGTAATTGTATCATCACATGTAATTCGTAAGAATAATACGATGAGTGTTTGAATTAAGCTGCGTATAAAAATACACTTCGCTCTTTGCGCATGCACTTGGCACAAGTGATCGTATCCGTTCTTCGAATTAGATATTGATTAGAAAATTCTCGTTCTACAAGAAATTTTCCTCCACTAAATATTTTTTCTATATAAGTAATGTTTCTCCTTAGTTTAAAAAAATATTATATTTGAAATTTAAAGAATTAATAGAGTTTAAAGGTTCTTTTGACCTCGAGTTAAGTTTAAGCCAATTTATTTTCATTAATCTCTTTTTCTCACTTAAACTCTTTAAAATTAATATCTAATAAAATGCAAAGTAGTCTAAGTAAATAAAAAATTCCAGAATCATTTTTCCTTGTGATATCAGCATGGAATGAATTAATTTCCATTATCTGTTACCATATCCCTTCTCGATGAATCGATCAAAACACTCGAAAGAATCACAATATCACTGGCACTAAAAGACCAAACAATTTTTAGCACCTTGGGAATTCACAAATTCGAAATCCTTCCTCTCGGAAGAATCTGAAAGACCTGGCACTCTCGTCACGTAACAGACCGATTTGTCGCGATTTGATCAGGCACTTTATTTAGTCATTAGGTCTTTTGTTAAGGATCACACAAACCAGAGGATCTTTGGTGATGATATAGCAGGCAGGTCGGCTTTTTTCACAGTTTAGTGCAAACGAAGGTGTGAGATGTGAGATGCGAGGTTTTTTTTTCTTTCTAGATTGAAATTGAATCTCTGATGAGCGACTGTTGAAAAAGTGACTCGGAACTACTAAACGGGATTCGGGACGCACCGCGTTCATCCGGGCCGGATGGCCGCCCGTCTTAGAGTGAATGTCTTATTAGTTATTTCTGGCAAGATCTTCTTCCACCACCTCGAATCGTTCTTTCTTCTTCCTTCGAGTTTTCTTTCTCTTTCTAGAGTCGAGTGGTGTAGCAATTTCTGAGCTGATTCGAAGTCGTTTCTTGAATTTGAACGAACATTGCTGTATCATCGAGAGCTTGGCTGACTCAGGGTTGTGATTCTCAATGCCTCTCTGCGTTATTGAGAGACGTCCTTAAACCTTGAGGCAAAACGTCTTATAGATGTCGACGAGAAACTCGTTTCGAAATTCCAACGCCCACATCCTTCACGTAAATCGCGCGGAAACGCGATTCCGTGAACAGAAGAGGATATCGAAAGGCTGATCTAGCAGGCTGTCAAGTTCGGATCGAGACATTGATTCGATTCGCAGACTCATATCGTACTCGAGTCTCACTCACGCGTCAAGGACCCTTTTTTTTCTCTCCTTCCACCCAACGAAAATGCGGTAATGGACTTTTTTTTACCTTTTTTGAACAGGTCTATTTCTCTGGGTTTTAAGAGAAAATTACTATTTCAGTTCGACACGGATTTGATTCGATTAAAAGAGTCAGTGTTCAATTGTTAGAGAGGATTAAATCGTTTGTTTTTTCCTGAAGAGAGTAGAGGAAAATTAAAGTCGAATGGATATTTTTCAGCTGGAAATCCAATACGAAATTGACGAGTAAATACGAATAGGAAATGTGGTGGTCTTATATGGACTGGACGTTCAATTTGATTGGAATTTAATTAGAAAATAGTTCGAAATTTTTTTAATAAATCAGGATTGCAAGAGGGTTGCAAATATATAATTGATTTGAGTTTTGTGCAAGAATTTGATATTATTGTTTCAGCTTTATCCTTGATAAACAATTCAGTTTCTGGAGTTCATACAAATTATTTGAAAAAGTTGTTATCATGTTAAGTGAAGAATGTAATTAAAATGCGAGATCATCGTTTCCTGCGAGTTAATTTTCTAGCAATAAAAAATTTGTTATTCAGTATATCAATTTTTTATCAAAACATGGAATTTTGGAATTGAAATTTGAATTTATGGAAATCATAGAAACATCCAATTTTATAATATTAAAAACAAAGAGTTTAATTATCTAATTATCTAATTATCTAATTATCTAATTATCTAGTTATCTAATTATCTAATTATCTAATTATCTAATTATCTAATTATCTAATTATTTAATTATCTAATTATATAAATCTGAGAATTTAATATTTAATTTTGAGAAAAAACACTGAGAAAACTGGCTTGTTAGGACAAAAAAATTTTTGTTAGTATTTGTGCAACCATATTTCTTTTTACGCCAACAAAATTTTAGTTAGTTCTACAAAAGTTTTGGGTAGTTCAACAAAAGTTTTGGTTACTTAACAAAAGTTTTGGTGACTTGACAAAACCAAATTTTAGTTTTATTGACGTAACAAAATAACATTTTTATCGAGTCAGCAAAACTTTTTTGTTGTCAGAACAAACTATTTCCTTGGTGTATTTTTTATTTGTACATTATTTTTAATATATTTTTTATTTGTAAATTAGTTCACTTTTCACTTAGGTCATAATTTGATTTATACTAAAGGGCTCTGCTCGTGCACTGTTCTTAATAAATAAATAAATTAATAAATTAATTAATTATCTAATTTCTATTCATGAATTTTTGTTCCCTTTCTATAGTATACAAGAAAGATCTTTAAAAACGGATCCTGTAAAGCCAGAACAGAATTTCTCTGTTCCCTAAAATAGATTTGCTATCTTACAATGAAACCTGACGTTCATAAATCTTAGCATACGACTTAGGTCGTGTCCAGGAAGCAGCAGAAGTTTGATAATGAGGTAGATCAAGAGAAGTATTCTTTAATTCTGTACTTTATTAGTATAGCAATAAAAATAATTAATTAACAATGTTAACATCACAATTATAACAATTCGTAATATTATTAATTTGTTGTAACATTAATTGATGGAATTAGCTAGAATTCTGTTGAAATTATTAAGATAAAGTATTCTATTAATCTTTCTTATAAAGACAAAAATCGACTTAAAATATGCTCTTCATTTTCAGTCCCTTGCAATCAAAAAGTGCAATTTTATCCAGAATTCAAAAAAAAGTTTTAAATGGCTTTTATTGTCTGGCATCATTTGATTCAAGTCTTTTGATTCAAGGGAATTTACAGAATATGAAGGATTAAATCTGTAAAATCGTGTCAATGCAAAAACACGGAAATGCATTACGATGCGGCATGAAACTTTGAAACAAAAGATTCACCAGAGCAAGGCGTCTTTTCGAATGACTGAGCACAACTTGTACTCTGGTGAACAATGTCCTTTTCATTGCTACGTGTACTGAGCAGTTAAGATTAAAATTTTTTACATTTTTTTTACTACATCTGCCAGAGCTTTGTTTCTCGACTCGTCGAGTGTTGCAAACAATAAAAGAAAAAGGTTCCAGAGACCTTCAACAATAATAATTCAAATTTAGGCCACAACGGAAAATGAACTCTCATTATATTATTTCTTAATGTCACAGTTGAATCTAAAATATTCTTAATATCTTTAACCTAGAATTTAAGAATTCTATACCTAGAATTTTTTTCAATCTCTATTTTTACCTAAAGTTAGGTTTGATAAATTTTAATAAATTGAGAAACAGCAAAGTATTCTTATTCAATTAGATAATTGAATAATACTTTCAATTTATAACTGAATAAGTTTTCAGTTTCTTCTGTTAGAATCTGAGGATTTCTAAAATGTTTCCAAATTTTCAATGTTTCCAAAATTATATCTGAAATAAATTTTGAAAATGAATGTTGTAAAATAAGAATATTTTTAGTGTAATAAAGACCAGGGCAAGTGGAAAATGATACTACATCACTGAAGACTATTTTCATGGTAGTTCGTACTCTACGGTTTATTAATAGCGCCGACAAGTATACACGACAGACTTGTTTTATTCGTGCAAGATTGGTTCATCCTGAACGTTTTTAGACCACTCGAACTTTTGCGAGCAAATTTTCCACCTGAAGTCCTACCTCACGTGATTAACGTGACAGTCAATGTCCAGTGGTAAACCACATTCGTCGAACTGTAATTGGCATGGATGTATAATTGCGGCCAAATAATACCTTATATTGGCAGAATTGTCGAAATGAACACGTTTCAATAATTAGATAAACGTGATTAAGACGATCATTATATGCATTTATTTAATTTACTATAATATTTATTGTTATTTACCATAATATTATAGTAAGTAATATATATATATATATATAGAATAAATATTTATTATACAAATAAATAATAAATGATTAATAAATATATATTTATTATTTACTATAATATTTATTTTAGTATTCTTAAATATGTATTTACATACTATAATATTTAGATTGATAAAAATAAAAATATCTTCTATCATACAATAAAAAAAGAGCTGAAAAGAAGCTTTAGAAATGCAAAATCTTTCGAGAATACCTTTTCTCGAAAATCGTCGACCAGAAAACTTATATCGCACCGCGACTAAGCATTCAGCATCCAGACGACTAGAGCTGTTTGTAAAATGGCTAACGGACCGTCGAAAAACGAGATTTCCGGCTTTAGAAGAGTGAAAATGTCCGCATCTCCACGAATATTTCAAAAGCTGAAAACTCCCCTTGAAACCTGTATTTTATTCCAAATGACCGATATTCATATTCAATTTCCGTTGCCATAAAAATATTTCATAGTATTTATGAGAAATTTTAAAAAAATTTCCATAGAAGTCGCCTAGAATTTTTAACCAATTGTAACGGAAATGTCATAGATTCTAGAGATGTTTTGTAAAATGCTTTCTAGAGATGTTTTTGTAAAATGCTTTCTAGAAATGTTTTTGTAAAATGCTTTCTAGAGATGGTTTTGTAAAATGCTTTCTAGAGAAAATAATCTTAATGACAAAGCGTGCATAAATTTTATGGAAGACCCCATTTAGGAAAGGATGACATCTTTAGTTTTGATTTGAATCGATGATAAGCCTTTCGATTAGAGAGAGATAGTTGAGGGGGTCGATTAACGAGACATCTTCGTGTAGGAAATCGAGGAGGAGAGGAAGGAGAGAGAAAGCAGAAGAGCAGAAAAGGAGGAGAGAAGAAAAAAAAGGGGCGACAAAATAGCTTTGACACCCTCGCAGGAGAAAATTGGGATCCAGTTCGTTCAGCCAAATATGTAAGTCGAAATTCTCAATCTTGCAAGATAAGCGAATATTAGGGTGTCAAACATTTTTCTTCCATGGGAGGAACAGATAAAGACAATATATCTATAGCTTATTTTTCTTGAAGAGGAAATAATATCCCATATTTTTTAAATTTCAAATAAATTATTTAAGTACCAAATTTCCAAATTTTTAGTTCCTCGAAAGAAGTGTATTTGAAAATAAAAAACAAGAACATTGTTTTCAACTCACTTTTGTAGAAAAGTCTTCACGAATAAATGATTGACGATGGCATAAATGTGCCCGGTAGATGTTTCACTCTTACCATAAAAATGTTTTTGTTGTACCTAAAATGATAAAAATTTCAATCTTGCTCCATCCTTATCAAATATATGAAATTTCATTACTCGTGTTTTCAAATAATAATTTTTAAATGATTAATAGTGACATTTAAATATTTTATACAAAATTTTCTTCCATTTTTGACAAAAGGGGTGTATGTTATATCGTCTGGAATTGGTTGCGACCTATTTTTTAAAAAATTTGATACTTAGCGGACATAATTGTGAATAATTCTAGAACATGTTTTTCGAAAAACTCGATTAAATTTGCTTATTTTTGTGCTTAAATTTGCTTATTTTTGTGCTTAAATTTCCAAAAATCGTCGGGTGAGAAAAAATGGCATTTCCGCAGAGAACACAAAATTAACAAGAATTCAAAAATGATAAAAAAAATTATACTTATAATTAAAACATTATCCTATAAGATTTAATTTATGTGGTCTGTATTTTATTAGCAATTTCATGTTCAAAATGTCAAAATTTGGTCATATCTGAAGTCTTATTAAAAGAAAGTGGATTAGTTAAAAAAAGCTTGAGACTTACCGAACAGCAAGTATTTTGAGAAAACCTTTTTTCTTATTTATATAACCTTTATATATATTTATATAACCTATATAACCTTTATATAACCTAACCTTTCTAAAATAGGAAAATTTTCATTTTAGAAATCAGCACTTTTAAGGTTTCCTGCATTTTCATAAACTTGCTCTAACTTTTTTTACATATTATTTATTATTACTTTAGAAATCAACACTTTTAAGGTTTCCTGCATTTTCAGTAGTAAATATATTCTCCGGGGAAAATAAAAAAAAATTCCTAATTTTAGGAACAACTAGATTTACTTACTAGATTTACTTAATAGATTTAGATTTTACTAGATTTAGTTACTCCGAAAGTCTCAAGTTATAAAAAACTAATCCACTTTCTTTTAATAAGACTTAAAATATGTCCAAATTTTGACATTTTGAAAATAAACTTGCTCTAACTTTTTTACATATTATTTCACGTTTAAAACAACTTTCCTTGCAGAAAAATGAAAGATTAAACTTTTTTACATATTATTTATTATTACTTTAGAAATCAGCACTTTTAATGTTTCCTGCATTTTCAGTAGTAAATATATTCTCCGGAGAAAATAAAAAAAATTCCTAATTTTAGGAACTACTAGATTTACTTACTAGATTTAGATTTTACTAGATTTAGTTACTCCGAAAGTCTCAAGTTAAAAAAAAAACTAATCCACTTTCTTTTGATAAGACTTAAAATATGTCCAAGTTTTGACATTTCCTTGCAGAAAAATGAAAGATTACACTTTTTTACATATTATTTATTATTACTTTAGAAATCAGCACTTTTAAGGTTTCCTGAATTTTTAGTAGTAAATATCTTCTCCGGAGAAAAGAAAAAAAATCCTAATTTTATGAACTACTAGATTTACTTACTAGATTTAGATTTTACTAGATTTAGTTACTCCGAAAGTCTCAAGTTAAAAAAAAACTAACCCACTTTCTTTTGATAAGACTTAAAATATGTCCAAGTTTTGACATTTCCTTGCAGAAAAATGAAAGATTACACTTTTTTACATATTATTTATTATTACTTTAGAAATCAGCACTTTTAAGGTTTCCTGAATTTTCAGTAGTAAATATCTTCTCCGGAGAAAAGCAAAAAAATTCCTAATTTTAGTAACTACTAGATTTACTTACTAGATTTAGTTACTCCGAAAGTCTCAAGTTTAAAAAAAAAACTAATCCACTTTCTTTTAATAAGTCTTAAAATATGTCCAAGTTTTGACATTTTGAACATAAACTTGCTCTATCTTTTTTACATATTATTTCACGTATAAAACAACTTTCCTTGCAGAAAAATCCAAAATTCAACATAAACTTGCTCTAACTTTGTTACATAATATTTCACGTATAAACAAATTTCCTTGCAGAAAAACCCAAAATTCAAGTGTGCTAATTAAATATAGACCACTTCAATTAAATCTTATAAGACAATTTTTGAGTTTTTGTTGATTTTGTGTGCACTGCGAAAGTGTCATTTTTTCTCACCCGATGATCTTTAAATTAAAATTTAAGGACAAAAATAAGCAAATTTAATCGACTTTTGAAAAAAATATTCTAAAAGCATTCACAATTACGTCTGCTAAGTATCAATTTAAAAAACAGGTCGCAACCGATTTCAGACGATATAATATATACTGACCCTAAAGCGAAAGTATGTTAATCTTTAAAATATAGAAAACAAGTAAAACATAATTTGCTTAATTCATTTTCAAAATTAATACTTCGAGACTAATTAATTTACTTTTGCTAGCCTGAAATAGATTAAATTTTTTGCTTGCGTCTACGACTCGAGAGTCGTTCATATTTTCCTCTCTTGTGAATCTCACTCGAAATAGTTTGACGATCGCCTATTGATAATTTTAGTCCAAGGTGTAGGTTGAATGACGCAAGGAGAATCCACGCAAAAACAGGAAAAAATGAGTAATTCCGCCATGTTTCACAGGAATTCCAAATTACGAAAAGGCCCTCTAATTTTCACTTTTTCAACCTGCTCTTTAGCTGATCCTGGAATCGAGATACAGAAATTTTATTATAGATTTAATGAGGCTTTTGCGCTATCCCAGTGCTTGGAAATTCAAGGTCGTGGTATATTCAACTATTCAGACGAACTGCAGAAGCAGAGATCGTGCTTTAAGTTTCGTATTTTTCAGAGTACACGACATTTGACTCATCCAAGAATGATGAAAAGTTGCCAAAAAGTTTGATAAATATTTTCGAACTTTGTTTCGATTTTTCTTTTATTGTTTTTTAGAATTTAGAACATTTCTGCGAAGAATTTCTTTGTTGTTTTTTGTGGACAGTTATGAAGGTGAGAAATATTGTTTTTGAACCTTGATACAACATTCCAAGATCAGTTTCAATGCTCTAGCATATTATTTTTGTAGTTAGGATATAAAAATCAGTTGGTAAAAAGAAAACAAATAGGGAGGAATAATACTGAAGTTTATTTATTCCATACTTTAAATATTCCAAGAAAATATTTTGTCTAAAATTTTATTTGTATTTTGTGTTTATAGGGAAGTTATAGAGTCGATGGATCGTTTAATTGCTGTGCCATCAGAAAAAATTCGAGTTTGGTGTTGTTGGTTGGCGTTGGTTGGGGATGAAGTTGACGAATGGCGACATTGGCTTTTGTCTCAAATAAATCTTGTTCTACGTATGAGTGAGATTATGATAAAAATTGAGGAAAAAGAAAAGAGTAAGCAAATAAGTTTAGAACAAAAACCAGAGGAGATAAAGGTAACTTTTATTTCTAATTTATAAATTATATTCCATTAATATTTACATTAAGACCATAAGTATAAAAAATTAATTTTTAATTGTGGAAAAAGGATTCGACTTCTCAAGATGATAAGAGGGGAAGAAAAGAAAAATATGAGAAGAGCAAAGAAGAAGTAGTGGAAGGACCAAAAGAAGATGAACCCACTAAAATTACTGAAGATTTGCCTCCCATTGAAACTAACGAACGTAAGCATAAATGAAAATCAATATATTTTTCACAGGATGTCTCAAGGGTTTCCTTTTGACTTTGTAGTTTTAAATTACCCTAAATTGTCCCAAAGTCTTTCTTTGATCTCCAAAAGTTTTTATTCTTAAGGAAAACTTTGTAAAAGCTAAGTTGAGAAGTGCCAGAGTTACACAATAATTTACTCCTGTTTCGTGTTTTGCGTCTGTTACCTGGTGGAAAAATCCTAATTCGAAAATTGCTCTCAGCTCACTCAGGCGGTTTCTTACGCAGAGTTGAGTTGAAAGTTGTTAATGGAACATTTACTTCGTTGAACTGAGATAGCAACTTTCAGAGTAAGACGCAACGAAATCACTCCCTTGATAGAGAAAAAGGCGGGTGTGAAACTCTTGAGTAGCTTTCAGAAATAATTCATCGACTATCACCCTCTTTCATATTCATGCTTTTGCCTCAGGATATACACTTCCGATTTGGTAGGACACTTTTTCGCTCTTATTTAAAGCTTTTATCATGTCAAACCACGAGAATATTAAGTTCCGGAGTTTTTAAAATATTTTTTGGCACCTATTGATACTGAGCTGAAATTTATGGAAACCTCTTAACATTAAAGCGGGATGACAGAAAAATCAATATAATAGGAAAATTTTTTTTCTATCTTCAAAAATAAATTTCAATGATTTTCTATGACTTTTGACGAAAGGAAATTTTAAGACATAATAAGACATACATTTATATCCATTTCTAGAAGGAAACTTTAAAAAATTAAAAGATTTATTTTTGTCCTATCAAAGAATAAAATACTGTGTTTCATTCTCAACTTATTGTATCTTCAAAGCAATTTTTCTATTACATTTCATTAAAATCGGATTTTAAAAAATGTTTAAATTGATGATTCTATGAAAATAAGTTTTTCCTCTAGATAAAGTAAAATTACGAGCCCATCCACATTTATAACAATTGGAAATACACTACAAATGACTAACTTTTTTCTTGCATAGTGCAAAAGGTTAAAGTTGTAACAAATAGGGAAAATTTCAAAAACATCTGGTCTGCAGGAAAATCATAATAAAAATCAAATGAATATATTTTTAGGGACTTTTATAGAAACTCCATAATTATATCTTGTGTATATTTTGCAAAAATGTTTTTCTCAGCAAAAACAATATTTAAATTTTTCCAACTTTTTATTCAAACTTTAACTTCGTGCACTATGCAAAAAATTTTCTATGTTTATGCTTAAATAATCTTCTACGATTCTGTAGAAACTTGACTTTAAAATGAGCTCAAGAACATTAAAAAATGTTGATTATTTCGGAAGTTACTTAAAATTTAAAGAAACATTCAAATTTTGACTATCTTTACAATACCTTCTTCAAATTTTAATTAAATAACTTCATCCTGGGCATATTTTACAGAAAATTTTGATAGCTTTCACACAGTAAAACGTCGATCCTCAATTTAGCATCAAATTTTCCTCAAAATGAGTTGCAACAAAAATGAGAAACGAAAACAACTAAAATCGTAATGAAATTTTCAATTGTTTTAAATTATTTAAAATGAGATGCAAAAAAATTCACCCTATGGTTTTCTGTGCAGCTTAAATAAGAGAAAAAATGTTAATTGAGAAAAAATAAGAGAAATAAGTTATCTAAATAAGAAAAAAAATGATATCTTATTTAAAATTAAAATAACTTAAGCAATCATCGAAAAAAAGGTGGTCCCATAATTCTGTCCCGTAGCACAGTGGGGCAAAATGACGAAAAAATGTTCAAAATACGATTCTGGGTACAATTTTAACCCATTAAAATTTTTTTTTTTGCAAATTAAAGCTAAATAAATTCTTAAGAGATCCCTCGAGTCCGATTATAAAAAAAAAAAAATTATTGTTTACTTTATTATTAAAATTATTATATATTATATTAATATATTATATTATATATTATATTAATATTATATATTATATTAAAAATTATTGTTTACACAAAGTTGGCAAAAATCGTAAAATTTAAGATATTGTACATGCAATTAATTCAAAATTATTGATATTAGTGTTAAATCAATAAATAAACATTCGTGAAACATAACCTAATAGTTTATTATAATTTAATGAATTAACAATTATAATAAATAAATAATATAATATAATATATATAAAATAAAATAAATATAT
>JBAGKK010500638.1:0-14815 GCA_037177015.1 Euceroptres primus | reverse complement strand
CACAATATACATATACAAAATTTATATCGTAAAGAAGATAATTATTTATTTACACGTGCCAAACTTATGTTTAATCAGACTGAAGTGATAAATATTAATCGAAAATACATATTTTAAAACTTATTTCGTAACTCGTAAAATAAGTATTTTTTAACAGTATCACAAGCAGTTGCTTAATTAAATGCTATTGTAATCTGAAGAATAAAAAAGTAAAATATAAGTATAATCTCGATCATAAATAATATTCCCGGGGTTTTCCCGGTAAAATGAAATTCCCGGGTTTTTCCCGGTAAAATAAAATTCCCAAGTTTTTCCTGGGTTTTCCCGATTTCCCGATCCGCTAGACACCCTGATTCTATTGAATTTTTAAATGATTTTTTATAACTACATAGTTTTTAAAACTTTGCAGTTTGGAAAGAAAAGTTATGTAGTCAAAGGAATCAGCTTTTCACCAGATTCGACAAAGATTGCTGTAGGCCAAAGCGACAATATAGTTTACATCTATAAAATCGGAGAAGAATGGTAAGTCTTTTTCTGACCCATGAGAAATAAATGATCAAGTTTGAATGAGTCTAACAAAACCAAATATTTTGTCAAAGGGGAGAGAAGAAGGTGATCTGCAACAAATTTCTTCAAGCCTCATCCGTGACTTGCCTTGTTTGGCCTTTGGAAGGACCACTTGTTGTTGGATTAGCAGATGGCAAAGTTCGTGCAGTTTTAGTAAGAGCCAACAAGGCCCAAACTTTATACGCTGCCGATTCTATGACAATCGCTCTAGCCACAAAGTAAGCTCCCATCAGAATAAAATAAATTTCAAATCCATTACTGAGCAACGCCAAATCCTGAAAACAACTTGATTTTGCCAATTTCTTTTTTTTAGCACAAGAGGAACGGGATTTTTGTCAAGCCACGCAGATGGAAGCATCATAAGATACTTTTTAACAGACGATGGAAATACGGAACCCGCAGGTCGAGTATTGATTCACAACGTACCAGCTTACAGTTTAGCATGGCCTCAAGGTCACATCCTGGCATCAGGATCAGATAAGAGGATCACATTTTACGATTCCCGAGGCAAGGTAGTCAAATCCCTAGACTACAGTCGAGACCCAGAAGAAAAGGAAATGACGATAGCTTGTTGTAGTCCCAGTGGTCAAAGTGTAGCTGTCGGCTCCTGGGATAAAGTCCGAATTATAGACTGGAGTCCACGACGTTCCGTTTGGGAAGAGGCAAATTCTCGGATCTTGCCTAATTTTTATACAGTGACGGCCCTCGCTTGGCGAAGAGATGGCTCTAGACTTGTAATCGGTGGCCTTTGCGGAGCAGTGGAACAATTCGAAACGATCTTGAGACGTTCGATTGTCAGGGGAAGTCATGAAGTTTCTTACGTTGGACCGAGTCAAGTTGTGGTTCGTCCCCTGGAGAGTAAAAGCCATCCGGTGATCATTAGGTGAGGTTTCGAATCTAAAAGAAACCAAAGTATTTAATATTTTTAAACCAATGTATTTAATCAATTGTTTTAAATTAAAAATATAATTTTCACAGATCACAAACTGGAAACGAGATAGAAGATGTGAAAGTTCTGGGGCGAAAGGATAATCACATAGTAGCGAGAACAGCGATGAGTTTATTAATTTGTGACATCAATTCAAGTTTGATGAGTGAAATACCTTGGAGTCATAAAAGCGGCAAAGAAAAGTTCTTCTTTGAATATTCCGCGGTCTGTTTGATATTTTGCAGCGGAGAGCTAAGCATCGTCGAATATGGAAAGAATGAGATTTTAGGCTCAGTGCGTACTGAAGCTGTAAATCCTCAAGTGGTCAGCGTCAGGATTAACGAGAGATATGTTCCTGGAATGCCGGAGAATAAAAGACTAGCCTACTTACTAGACCCAAGGACGATTCGAGTGATAGATCTTCCAAGTGGAACTACGATTAATATTATCAATCATGACGCCAGGGTCGACTGGTTAGAACTGAGCGAAACCGGACATAGAATTCTGTCCCGTGATAAAAGAGGAAGACTCTGGTTAAGCGACGATCAAGGAGGGCGAGTTCTTCTCTTGACAGGAACCAGTTTTGCTTCTTGGATTCCAGGTAAATCATTGGTAGTAATCTGAATTCTAATAAAAATCTGAATTCTAATTCTTTATTTCTGCATCCAGAAAGCGACGTAGTAGTGGCGCAATCGGGACAAACATTGGCAGTTTGGTACAACGTGGACGCACCTGAGGCAGCAACCTTAATTTCAATTCGTGGAGACGCTGTGGATATAACCCGAGAAAAGGGTCAGACCTCAGTAATGGTTGAAGAACCAGGAGGGAAAATGGCTTATCTCTTAGACGAAGGTTTAATTGAATTCGGAACAGCTCTTCACGACAACGACTTTGGCAGAGTTGTCCTTTTCCTCGAGGAATTTGGTGATCGACCCCAAGCCGAAGCAATGTGGGAAAATGTAGCGAGAAATGCCATGAGTTCTCGAAATCTTCTTGTAGCCGCGAGATGTTACGCAGCCCTCGGTGACGTTGCCTGCTCCAGGTTCCTCCGAGACGTGGTAAAAACTGGTGAGGAATATGCCGAGGAGACCGGAAACGACCCCCTAGCCAATCCCGATTGCTGGGCAAAACTGGCGATTCTCAACGGAGAGCTAAAAACAGCAGAAGCTATTTATCTCGAGCAAAACGAACTTGGAAAAGCTCTTGAAATGTACCAGAAGTACTGGCACTGGGAAGATGCTCTTGCCCTAGCTCAGAATCGTGGCTGGGCCGGAGTGTCTGAACTGAGAGATAAACACTTGGCTTGGTTGCTCGACAGTGGCCAAACTGCAAAAGCAGCTGCTGTGATAGAATCCGACAATCCCAGAAGGGCGATTAAATTTTACCTAGAGGCCCATCGACCTGGACGAGCTGCCAGGCTGATACTGTCGAATGAAGAGTTGCTTGATGATAGTTCTCTAGTTAATGAGATCATCAAAGCCCTCAAGTCGACTTATCTCATGGAACTGGCTGGTGAGATCTTCGAGAGGACGAATGATTATCCTGCTGCTATCAAAGCTTATGCCCAGGCTGGAGTTTTTGCAAGAGCTCTCGATCTGTCAAGACAAGCTGAACCCAATTCTGTTGTGAGCCTTGAAAAAGAATGGGGGCATCATTTAGTGGAGACGGGTCACTATGATGCTGCGATTAACCATTTCATTGAAGCTGGAGAAACTTCTTTGGCTTTGAATGCTGCTGTGAATGCTCATCAGTGGCGAAAAGCTCTACATATTATTCAGGTAGGCCTTGTAGTGATTATTAATTACTGATAATAATCTACAAGTGTTCGGAGCTTTCTGTTCACAGCATGAAGTTGGTTCGCAGAGATGCTTTTGTTTTTTTATTATTTTATATTTTGAGATTGGTTATTATATATAATAATAATCATGATGGGTTTACGTTTGCAGTTTCCGTTGCTCCACAATTGATAATTTTTCGTTCGCAGTTTGAAGTTGCTTCACTATTGATAATTGTTATGTTAACGTTTTTCAATTGTTTTCAATAATAACTTTAATTTATTCACCAGAATTTAAAAATAAATTCGTGCATATCTCTTCGATTTTATATTTCTAAAATTTTGCAAATACTGATAGTAAGTAATTTGTATGTTATGTATAAATAATATATAGATAATTAAGTATTAATATTATTAACTAGACGTACAATTTTTGAAGATTTAAAATGTATTCCAAACAATTTTAAGTGTTTTCAGTTGAAAATTATTTAATTTTTAACGATTTAATTTCCTTAATTATTAAATCGTTATTCAAAATTTATTAATTAACTTTTAACGTTTTAAATTAAATAATGCCGTTTAATTAGGAACATTAACAATTAACTCAATTACATATTTTAAATATATCTAGAATTTTTAACACGTGCCATTATATAACTATTCAACAATTGTCCCACACTTGTTTTATATTTACAGGAATTAAACATCAAGTTGACTATAAATATTGACTTTTTCATAAAATATAAGGCAATGAAATGTAAATTAAAGAAATTAGAAGGTATTTTTTTGAAAATGAAAACTATGTTAAAATCTTGATTGTTTTAATGTACTTACACAGAATTATAGATGTAAAATTGTACATATATATATATTTCATACTCAAATTGTTTGCTCAAGATTTGATGAAAATAATTTTTAAATAATATTTAAATACGTTTTTTATTTGTAACATTTTTATTTGTAATAGTAAAAAATATTTTTTACAATTACAAAAACTGTTAATTATAATTAACAGTTTTTGTAATAGTAAAAAATATAGTAGCAATTATAATTAACAGTTTTTGTAATTGTAAAAAATATAGTAGCAAGGAATCTTTGGCAAAACATTTCGAGTTAATTCCGCAAAAAAATAAATTTTAACAGTTATTTGTATATTAACAGTTTTTGTAATTGTAAAAAATATAGTAGCAAGGAGTCTTTGGCAAAACATTTTGAGTTGATTCCGCAAAAAATGAAGCCTATTTATGAAAAAAAGGTGAAAATTGGCATTTGTTTATAAAAATCGTTTATATAATTAACCTCATTATTAACAGTTTTCATGTTGATTTTTATTGACCCTCTGGTTATAAAATTTGTTGGTGTTTTGCATGGGATATTTCTTCGTTTTAATTTCTGTCATTCTGAATGTTTAAAAAAATGTTTTTCTTTTATAATTGTAAATTTTGTATTTAAAAAAATCTTTTAATGTTTACCTAAAATTCTTATATTTCGTTATTAAAATGTATAATTGTTTAATTAAATAAACAGCGTTTGTATCACACGTAATTTCCGTTTTTAGAAATAAACTACATGAGAGTTGAAACGTTTGGTTAAAAAAACACAGCTTTTTTTAATTATTCGACCCTAAAGCCCATGCAAAACACCAACAAATTTTATTAATAATTTTTGTCATTTTGAAAAATATGATAGCAAGGAGCCCCTGGAAAGACATTTGTAGTTCATGCCAAAAAAAAATTACGCCTATTCATGAAAAAATGGTTTAAATGTGCATTTGTTTATCAAAATTGTTGATATAAGTAGCAATTATTGTCATTATAAAAAATATGGTAGCAAGGAATCTTTGGCAAAACATTTCGAGTTCATTCCGCAAAAAAATGAAGTCTATTTATGAAAAAAAGGTAAAAATGAACATTTGTTTATAAAAATTGTTTACATAATTAACAGGTTTTGTCACTGTGAAAAATATGATAGCAAGGAGTCCCTGGAAAGACATTTCTAGTTCATTCTACAAAAAAATTATGCCTATTCATGAAAAAAATGGTCAAAATGTGCATTTGTTTATAAAAATTGTTCACATAACAAATTATTTTTTTACTTTTTTAATAATTAACAATAATTATGAAAAATATTGCCATATTTTTCATAATTAAATTATATAATTATTGTTAATTATTAAAAAAGTAAAAAAGCAAGGAGCCTGTGGCAAATCATTTCGAGTTGATGGCCCAGAAAAAATATGAAGCCTATTCATGAAAATTTGATTGAAGTGTACATTTGTTTATAAAAATTATTTAAATAATTATTGTCGGAGTCTTATCCGTGACGATTCGATCAAAAAACATGTTCGCTCAAGCAAAAGTCGAACATTTTAATATGGATAAATGAAGATCTGATGCTCAGTACAGCATTTAGTACAAGTTTTCGGAAATTGAAAAGAAGGGTACACATTTTTCAAGATATTTTAGAAACAGATAATCCGAATTTAAATTTTTTCAGATAATTATTCTTCATGAAAAAAAAATTGACCTATTTTTTATTTAAAAAGAAGTAAATATGTCCTGAATTACAGAGCACTGAAATTTTAGTACATTTTTAGCACTTTTTTTCAGTTTTTTGAGAATGTAACGTTTTACCCTCACTTCAGCGCACGTAAAAAATTGCTAGTATAAAATAAAATAGTCAAACTTAATTTCCTATCAATATAGGTTATCGAGAACGATGATCCAGAAATAAGGAAGCAGTGTGAAAAGTTGGGCGAGTATTTTGCTTCAGTAGGCGACAGAAACCTGGCTGAGAATCTATTTCTTCGAAGTGGAAAAGCCCATCGAGCTGTGGAAACGCACATAAAAGCTGGAGATTGGGTTCGAGCTCAAGAAGTGGCCTTGGGTCAAATGAACCCTGAAGAAGCGAATGAAATACTGTCAGGCCACGCAGAAGCTCTACAGGCAGCTGGAGATCTTCGTCATGCTGAGGCTTTATACGTGGCTATAGGAAATCATGATTCGGCTATCGCGATGTACAGAAAAGCTGGCCATCGAGGGGACATGATTAGACTCGTAGCTAAACACAGACCAGATTTGCTTCAAACGACTCATGCCCATCTGGCTCGTGAATTGGAAGCTTCGGGTAAAATTCGAGAGGCAGAGGAACATTTTCTGGGAGCTGGCGACTGGAGAGGTGCTGTGAGTGCCTACAGGTCTGCAAATATGTGGGAAGATGCACTCAAGGTCGCAAAACAAGCCTCGAGTGAAAAAGCTGCCCAGCAGGTGAGGATTTAATTTCAAAACTGGAATTTGAAAGCAAAAATCACTTTGAAATCCTAAAAATAATGTTATAATATTATAATCTTTTTTTCAGGTTGCCCTGATGTGGGCACGGACTTTGGCTCCGGAACTTGGAGCAAAATTACTAGGAAGATTAAATTATCTGGACTCGTGTCTGCAACTCGCATGTGAAGCAAATTTGTTCGAGTGGGCCCTGGACGTAGTAAAATATGGAACTCCAGAACAGCAGAGGGAAGTTCATTATCGACATGCGATGTTTCTGGAAGATGAGGGACAATTCGCAGAAGCAGAGAGAGAATTCATCAAGGCTAATAAAGCTTTGGAAGCTGTGCAAATGTATATTCATACTCATGATTGGGAAGCTGCGGAAGAAGTTGCTCAAAATCATAGTCAAGAGGCTCTTTCGCAAGTTCTCGTCGCCAGAGCTGCAGAAGCTGTCAAGAGTCAGGATTATAGCACTGCTGAGTCTTTCCTGCTAAGGGCTCATAAACCAGAAACTATTATCGACCATTATAAGGTAATTTAATATTCTTGGGAGTTTTGAACAGAAAATTTCAGAATTAATTTCTGATTGTGGGCAAATTTAACTTGACAGAATGCTGGAATGTGGTCTGAGGCAATGAGGGTTTGTCGTGAATATTTACCAAGCCAGGAAGCAGCTTTGAGACGAGAGTTAGGTCAGAAAACTTCTCAAATCGATGGAGGAAATAATCTTGAGGAAGCTCGACGGTGGCTCGAAGTTGGAGAAGTTCGTGCGGCATTGGACATTCTTCTTATCGATCCTCAAGCTTCGAGAGCTGCTCTCGTTCAGGCTGCAGATATTCTTCTTCATCAGGCCGAACCCGACATCGCTGCTCATGTTGGAGCAGATTTGGGTGCTCGGTTATTCGCCGTTGGAGAATACGCCCTTGCTGCTCAAGTAAAGATAATTTAATTTAAAAATTGTTATTCAACTTAAAAATCAAGTAAGAATGTAAAAACCTTAACTCACCCTAATTATTCCAGATATATCTCCAAGCAGACAGATTGAAGGACGCCATAAATTCGCTCGCAGCTATCGATGAATGGGAAAGAGCGAAGCGAGTTGTTCGAGAGCTCGCTCCAGATCTAGAATACTATCTAGAAGAAAAATACAAAGAGGCGATGATAAGAGACAATCAAATGGACAAGTTGGCAGAAGTGGACGCAGAAACTGCCCTTGAGATCCTCGTACGCAAGGGTCAGTGGCCCCAAGTTTTCGAGGCAGCAAGTTCCAAAAGTTCGGCTCTCTTACACAAATACGTCGCCCTGCGAGCTGCCCAGCTCCTAAAATCTGATTCTGCAACTCAAGCCTTGCAACTTTACGCCCAATATGGAACGCCACCGATTCCTCAGAATTACAATCTCTACTACCATCTATCAGAGACGATCCTAAACTCTGAGGAATCGAACAACGAGTACAGATACCTCGCTCAACTCCGAGATATTTTACTGAATCTGACAAAGAACCTCGACTCCTCGGAACATTCTCTCAAGTTTGAAAGACTTCTCCGAGCTGCTCATTATTCTAGTTTCAGATGTGCTACCAGCTCTTTTTCTCTTCTTTCTGGACTCGAGGTGAAAGCTTCGATCGTGCTTCTACGATATTCTGATATTTTGTTGGCTGATCGCTGTTATTACGAAGCTGGAATAGCTGCCAGGTCTGCAGGTCTGAATAGTGAAGCTTTCGTCTTCCTAAATCACTTTCTGGACCTAGAGGAATGCATTGAGGAAGGTGATGGGAGTATCCTGGACGTGGATGATCTGAGAGTCTCGGACTTTCCACTGGAAGTACCTCTTCCTTCAAAACTGAGTTTGTCCAAGGACCAGCGCGAAGAAGTCAGAGAATGGGTGCTGACAGTCTCGATGGATCAGAAAGTGGAACAAGGACTGCCAACTGATCATCGAGGAATTTATGTGGGATCACTGACAAATTCTTCTGATAGTGCCAATCCGCTACAGGAATGTATTCTGACTGGATATCCAATTCGAGGACCGGTGGTTCGCTTCGAAAGTACGAGTCGAGTTGCTGATCGAGAAGATTGGAACAAATTAGTCAATGCTGCTCGCCAGGCGCCTCCGGATTCTCCACTCAATGATATTCTGGTATTTGTTCAAGAATGGTGTGGAGCAGTTCCTAATTATTCGTTTTAATCTTCTCTTATTATCAGAATTTACGGGAGCATCGTTTTTTTTTTTTACCTTGAAGATCTAACAGTAAAAAGAATAATGGTTTATTAATGACTTATTTTCATAAATATTTAACAATATAAGATCTAAAGCTATAAATTTTCATAAAGATGATCATTAGTAAGCCGTGATTGAATCGAGATGTTGCCGCTGAGATTCGGTTTGGAATCAAAGAATTTATTAAAATCAGATCACACTAAACCTATAAAAAATAGGCGAAACGAGTTACTTAATCGAAAATAAACCTCTAGTCGAGTACAAATGTACATGTAATGCGTTCCTCCAGTACTGTAACTTAAAACCGAAGAATCCCTACGTATAAGAAGAAAACCACTATCAAATAATAAACGACGACACCTATCACTTTCACACAGTCATCGTTGGCAAAGTACAATATTTATATTTACGACTACACTGTGACTTTTGCAATAAGTGTTTGTATAATATTATGTATAATGTATATGTATAGAATAATACAAGTTGTAAAGTACAATTTCTTGCGTTCCGTAAGTGTTTATGTAATTACTGTTGTGTGATTCTGAATACCGGACCGATTCTTAGGAAAAACCTTCGCAAGACAGAGCGCAACTCTGGTTTGAGATCGAAGCACATGACTTCGCACAACAGGGGGTAACAATTCGAAGCGTGCACTGCGAAACGATTGTCGGACATTTTCAGGATCCTCGTGAGCAACAGTAGGAGAATTGGTGTCCAGGCATCTCTATGGGCTTCAGTCGAAAGAGCCAGGAAATATTCCAAGGCCTCACGAGCAACGTTTTCAAGATGAGCCTCAACCTTGGGCCAGCCATCTCTGTGAGCTTCATCGCTGTACATTTTGAAGAGTATTCGCATTGCACAGGCGAGCGATTGAGTCTCTTGTTTCAGAAGATTGGGTTTCACGTTCCCTCGAAATCCAGCCTTCCAAAGGACATTTCGCTGCTCGTGGTCGGAATTAAAATTCTTGGCAAATCGATGAGACTTGAGAAGACACTCGACAAGTTGCAGTAAGTGATTCGCGGTTAAGGAACAGTACATGCCCTGTTCTTCTTTTTGTTGGTCCCCTCCATTGCTACTGCCTAATTCGCTAGATTTGTGATTCATCATATCGGCCTGAGCGAGGGCGAGATTTTCCTGGTCCTCCTTCCTCGAGGTGGCTGGATAAAACACTACGTTGTCGATTGTCTGAATCAGTTCCAGCTGAACGATACACTTGATGAGCAAGGCGGAGAAAACCTTGGTACGGTGATTCTCTCCACTGGCTAGGCTCTGACTGCTATTGCTTCTTTTCAGGATGCCGATGTGATCAGAGTCACCAGTGATGACGTCAAGGTCCGATTCCTTGTTTGGCGACTGAGGTTTCCACGTGAGCAATGCAGTTGGCAAGGTACTTTCGAAAATGTCCAGGACGCAGCGACACGTTTTGTCCCATGTTTGTTCATCAAACTTGATTCCATTGCTGATGACTAAATTCTCCAGGCAATTTGTTCCCGATCTGGCTAATTGTTCATTGTCTTGTTGCACACACCACAAAAGCTGCGAGTATAGTTGCTCTAGAAGAATAGGACCTAGGGTGTCGTAGAACTGAGAGAAGACGTCCACTATTGCGTAGAGTGCGTGGTTACAGGTTGTTGTCATCCACTCTGCCTTCTGCAAAATAAAATATACGAGATTTTAAAACTATTTTAGGAAATTTTAAAAGGTTCTTGATAATTTACCTCCGTATGCTGCTCCGGTAATTTCATGTTGTCAAATATTCTAAAGAGCACTTGAAACAAGTCCTTCCACCAATGGGGCTTGAATGAAGAACCATGAGTCTTTACAACATCAAAGAGCACAGTCAAGGCTCTCGTCCTCACGTCCAATTTACATCTGCTAACAACACAGGATAATTCAAACAGCAAGGGAAACCATCCTCTCACCTATAAATGTACAAGTAAAAAATTAATTATAGTAGGCAACAAGCGCCTCCAAGGAAGGGTTTCGTAGCTTTAGGTGCTCTATTGATATTGGGTCTTATATCCATTTTAAACTTTTTTAGTTAAATATATTATTAAATATTTCGAGCACTGATTTGATTCAAAATGAACTCAATTTTGGTTTATATTAAACTCAATTATCGCCCATATTGAGCCTTATGCCAATTTTGAGTCCTGCGCGAATCTTGGGTCCTATGTAAGTTTTAGGCTCTACGTCCATATTGGGTCCTTGAACAATGTTGGGTCTTATGTCCATTTTGGGCCCTGGATCAATTTTGGGTCCTATGTCAATTTTGAGTTCTATGTGATTTTTTGCCACGTCAGTTTTGGGCACTACACGAATATTGGCACTATGCCCGTTTTTGAGCCCTATGTCCATATTGGGCCCTAGGCCAATTTTGAGAACTATTTCAGTTTTGGGCCCTATGCCCATATTGGGTCCTGGGTCAATTTGGGTTCTATGCCAATTTTAGCTCATATGGTCCTTTTGTGCCATATGGCCATATTGGATCTTGTGTCAATTTTGGGTCCTATGTCAGTTTTTGATCCTATGTCAGTTTTCGAGCCCTATGTTCATATTGGATCCTATGTCAATTTTAGGTCAGTTTTGGATCCTATGTCAGTTTTCGGTCCCTATGTTCATATTGGGTCCTATGTCAATTTTATGTCAGTTCTGAGCCCTAAGGTCATATTGGGCCCCATCCCAGTTTTGGACCCTATGTCCATATTGAACGCTATGCCCATATTGGGCCATATCAGTTTTTAGCCATATGCCAATTTTGGGCCCTAAGTAAGTTTTGGGCCCTATGTCCATATTGAGTCCTTGGTTAATGTTGGTTCCTATACCAGTTTGTGACCCTAAGACCATATTAGGTCCTATATCAATTTTTGGTACTATGTCAGTTTTGGACCCTATGCCCATATTGGGCCATATGTCCATTTTGGATCCTATGCCTATTTTGGGACCTAAGCGAATGTTGAGTTCTAGGTCAGTTTTGGGCCCTATGCCAATATCGGGCCCTGGCTTAATTTTGGGTATTTTGCCAATTTTGGGCCCTATGTCAATTTTGGCTCATATGATCCTTTTGGATCCTTTCCTATTTCAATTTTGGGCCCTAGTTCAATTTCGGGTCCTGTGCGAATTTTGGGTCCTATGTCAATTTTCGGCCCTATGTCCATATAGGGTCCTATATCACTTTTGGGTCGTATGTCAGTTTTTGGCGCTATGGCCATACTGGACCCTATGCCCGCATTGGGCCATGTCAGTTTTGGGCTCTATGCCAATTTTGGGTCTTGCGCGAATCTTGGGTCCTATGTAAGTTTTGGGCTTTACGTTCATATTGGGTCCTTGGACAATGTTGGGTCCTATGTCAATTTTGGGCCCTGGATCAATTTTGGGCCCTATGCAAATTTTGGGCCCTATGACAATTTTGAGTTCTATGCGAATTTTTGCCACTACACGAATATTGGTCACTATGCCAGTTTTTGGGTCCTATGTACATATTGAGCCCTAGGCCAATTTTGAGACCTATTTCAGTTTTGGGCCCTATGCCCTATTGGGTACTGAGTTAATTTTGGGCTATGTGCCAATTTTGGCTCCTATGGCTCTTTTGGGTCATATATTCATATTGGGTCTTGTGTCAATTTTGGGTCCTATGTCAGTTTTTGGTCCTATGTCAATTTTGGTCCTATGTCAATTTTAGGTCCTATATCAGTTTTGTGCCCTAAGACCATATTGGGTCCTATGTCAATTTTTGGTCCTATGTCCGTTTTGGACCCTATGCCCATATTAGGTCATATGTCAGTTTTGAGCCCTATGTCAATTTTAGATCCTGCGCGAATTTTAGGTCCTATATAAGTTTTGGGCCCTATGTCCATATTGAGTCCTTGATTGGCCCTATGCGAATTTTGAGCCCTATGCAAATTTTCGACCCTGTCAGTTTGTGGGCCTGTGCGAATATTGTGCCCTATGCCAATTTTGGGCCCTATGTCCATATTGGATCCTATACCAATTTTGAGTACTATGTCAGTTTTGGGTCCTATGTCCATATTTGGCCCTGGGTCAATTTTAGGTCTTATTTCAATTTTGGTTCCTATACGAATTTTGAGTCCTATGTCAGTTTTGGTCCCTATGTCCATATTGGGTCCTACGACGGACGGACAACAAACCGAAACTATAAGGGTTTCTGCCCAAAGCTACGAAACCCTAAAAATATTTGCAAGTTTTGAGTTGAAAGATTAAGATGGTAAAAATTAGATTTAGATTCGCACCCAGGCTCGATCTTCTTCAGAAACCATTCCATTATCATCCATCATGCCTTCGGCAAATAAGTTTGGATTCATGTCGATGTAGCAGGCACAGGAACGAATCAGTCTTATTGCTTCCATACTAGTGTCAGGAAAAGAAGCATTACAAGCAAATTCACTTAGGCACTTGACTGCATCTTGAAAAGAATCTACCATGATGCTAAAGTCTTCTGCATACAATTCATCTGTAAATAAATGCAATTATAAATAAATTACACTCTAGTAATCAATATTCGCAGCAATAAATCACGTATACTTCATCGAAATACAAATACTTACTAATAATCTTTCCAGTCATCGAGAAAGCGAGTTCAACAACCGATTCGTCGCGATCGCTCGCTGCATGATGGAACACACTGAAAATATTTTTCCAGCCAGATCGAATATTAGGCGCCTGTGAGTGGACAATTTGAGCGACACATCTAACTACCATATCTCTGATAATTGGTGAGCGATTCTTCTTCATGATGTGCTCAAACGGTCTGAGAAAATCCTTTTGAAACCTAAAGTTTGCAAATTCTCCCTTCTCGATGAACTTTGTAGCTAGTTGTCTAAGAGAATCGACAGCAAAGAAGGATATATCCTGCCGAGGACTGCAGCCAACTCTGTCAAAATGTTCGCCAATCACTTGCCAGATTCGAGACCATTGAAGCCTGATGCGTCCCATATTATAATATGAAATCTCCACTATTTTTGTCAAGGAGAACATCCGTGGTTGCGTCGGATGCGCCAATTCTTCGAGTGAAACCTGACACAGGGCCTTAACAAATTCCACTATCGCGTCACCATCCAGTCTCGTGGATCCGGTGAATATCCTGTCCACAGCCACGACCACACTCTGCGAACTCGTTTCACCAATTGACTCCTTAACACTCGCTGAAATAAAATAAATACAAAAGTAATTTATAGATCCACAAAGGCCATAGCTGAGTAAACATGATTGGTCTGCTCTAGCAGATATTTGGTTCATATTTGGGTGGTAAGTTTCTACCATTCGACTGTCCCAAAGAAAACTGTCTTAACAAAGATTTCCGAATACAGAGTACATCAACTATATTCTACTTCGCTAGAGTGTCGTATCTCTGTGTATTCGTAAATGGAGATATGACACTCTAGCGAAGTAGAATATAGTTGATACACTCTGTAATCGGAAATCTTTGTTAAGACAATTTTCTTCTGGAAAGTCGCATTATAAGACTAATTTACCCCAAGTGCCAACTTCAAAAAAAAATTTTCACAAAAGATATAAAAAAATTTTGAAAAGTCAAAAAATTAAATTTTCTAGGTTCTAAAAAAAAATAGAGAGTCAATTCTGGCAATTAGAAAGGAATAAAAAGGATTTTTAGAATTTTGAAAAAATTTTTTTCTATGAAAGCTTTTTGGTACCGCCGAAATTTTATCCTACAATACATTCACACCCTCAATAACAACATATATTTTTGCAAGCATGATCCCAATGGTACTTCACAGTTAAAAATAGTATATTATGCAACATGTGCGTAAAATGTGGTTTTACACACGCGATCACCACGCGTGTGTAAAACCGTACGCACGAGTTGCATTCGATGTTTTTTGACACAGTGTGTGTAAAGTGCGTTTTTACACACACACATATTAGTGGGTGTGTAATAAGCGTTCATATTAGTGCGTTTTACGCACTAATATGGGTGTGTAAAAAAGCATTTTACGCACAACGTACGCACGAGTTGCATACGATATTTTTTGACACAGTGTGCGTAAAATGCGTTTTTACACACCCATATTAGTGCGT
>JBAGKK010500627.1:0-14817 GCA_037177015.1 Euceroptres primus | reverse complement strand
CGATTACCTGCACGTGTATTATCTATATAATACACGTGCAGGTAATCGGGGAGACAACGATAACGAGTTAGAAGACGAAGAAAGCAGGGATATAATTCGAGACATTGATCAAATGATCGCGGAATTAGAATCGGATGTAAAGGTTGTAAAAAACCATTTCATGAAACTTACTAACCAACAAAGGTCAATTTTTAAAAGGTGTGACGCGAGCAAACAAAAATTATCAGACGAAATTGCGAGTAATAGTCAGAAAATAGATCTTAGTGTAAAGAAAATGGTAGAATGAATCGACCAAAGCATATCGGTCAAAAAAGAAAATTGTGAAGCGAGAAGCACGTATTTAGAAAGTCACATTGTGGATATCAAACAAATGGTTAACATATTAAAATCGAAAACCGAAGAGGCGCAATTGGATCATGGTGAGTTTCTAGCGAAAATTATGCGCACCGAAAAACACATAACACATTTAGAAGGCGATCATGATACGTTTGAAAGACGACTCGACGGGATTAGACTAGTCGGAGGACAAGCCTAAACTCCATGGATTAAAAATTATGCAGTACCAAAATTTTCAGGATAGGTCACGGAAGACCAATAATGTTTTTACACGATTTCGAGCGTTATATAGAAGCAATAACCCTTTGCAATTACGAGTTTTAATACGTGGTACAGGCATGTCTAAAGGAAAAAGCTGGGGAATGGTGGAATTTGATGGCCAAAGATTAAGATCACATGGGGGATTTCAAAGAAAAATTCGTAAAAAGATTCTTGAACGAAGAAATTCGGTGTAGAATCAGTAAGGATGTCGCGAACGGCATATGCGATAAAAATGATCAACAATGCCAAAGATCTTATTCCATTGCCACCCGAAAAAGAAATTGTTTCAAGGATCTCTAGGCATTTTGAAGATAAAATACGCACAGGATTTATCGTCCACGGCGTGAAAACGATCAAAGAATATATTGATCTGTTGAAAGCTTTTGACCAATTTGGAATGAACAATCGCGCAAATGATTATGAGAGTCAAAGAAATTCGGGTTACGATCAGAATAAGTACAATAGCAGTTCCGGAAATCCTCGAGGCAATTTTAAAGATAATAACCATTTCGTAAATCGCAGAAATAATTATGGCAGGAATTTTTAAAATAGAGAAAATAATTATTTTAGTAATCAGAACTCTGGCGAGAATCGATACAGAGAGAGAGAGAGATATCAAAACGACCAACAAAATCGCGAGCATCAATACTTTAATAATAAGCACGGCAATTATCAAGGTCAATCAAATCGCGGTAATAATAATCAAAATTTCAAAAACGGTCGTTTTGATAATCGACCTCAATACGAGAATAATGGTCAAAATAATTTTAAATCGGGAAATAATGAATATCAAAATAATTATAATCCCGAGCGATATAATAATGGATATGTCCAAGGAGGTATTTACCACATAAACGAGAGAATGACAGTCAAAATAATGTAAATCCTAATGCAAAGTATAGAAATGACCAGTCAATGTGAAATGTACCCAGCCATAATTTAAATAAAATCGATGCGAATAATAGAGCGCGCGTGAACCGAAACAACACGAAACAAGCAAGAATGTTATCGCAAGAGAAAGCTTCGTACGACGCGTATAACTGTGTAGAGGTAGAAGAAGAGACAAGCAAGCCTCGGGTTGGTAGATGTGAACATGATCGAGGCGAACCCGAGGCCCAACGATTTAAAAACTTTGGATATGCGCGGCGATTTATTACAAAATGATGACAAAAATGTGAATAATGAATTAGATAAATGTCCCATCGTGATTTTTGAATTACAGGATTTTGAAACTAAAGCGTTGATTGATACCGGAAACGAAGTAACGTGCATTTTGGAGAATTTTCTTGAGAATAACAAGACTATATTTCGAGATTGTGAATTATTACCAATTGTAGGAACGAAAATAGTCAGAGCGACAGGAGCAAAACCTGTGAAATTGAAGCATCTAGTTTATGTAAAATTCAAAATGGGTAATTGGATTTTTGATTGTTTGTATTTCTGATTTTCGTTCGTATTTCGTATTTTTGATTGTTCCTAAATAAAACAAAGATTGCATTATTGAGGTTTATTTACTAAAAAGATTACGAAGCAAAATAGACTTCGATGATAATGCATGAAATTACGCGATGAAAATCAAGCGATCAAAATAAAATTGCTGGCCAAAGATCCAAAAAGAATAAAAATAATTTTCTACCCTGAAAATTCTTACAGAGAGAAATTTTTTGATTATTTAGGAAAACATTTTGCCGCGGAAGAAACTAATCCCAACGTTGTGAGAGAAATAAATCATGTTAAAACTTACGACAATGACCACCATAAATTTAATTAAAAGATGCCGAACTTATTGAAAAAGTCGCTGAATGCACGTTGCTCGCGTTATAGAGATTATTCTCGGAAAAGCCGGGTAGTATTGATATTTACGAACATGAATTAAAAATAGATGATAATAGGCCATTTTTCACTTGTACATATCCAGTACCAATGTATTTAAAGGAAAATATAAATCGCGTGATATAAACATTAATCGAATTGTGAATTATTAAAAGCGCTAACACACCGTATGTGAGTATCCTAGTAATTACACAAAAGAAAGATGGATAACTTAGAATATGTCTAGATGCGCGTAAATTGAACGATTTTCTGGTTAGCGATTATGGGCGTGCGGAAACGTCCAAGGTATTATTTCAGAGATCCTCGGGCGTCAAGGTCATGTTATCACTTGACTTAGTAAGCAGCTTTTGGCAAGTGCCTTCACACCCAAATTCCATGCACTAGACCGGTTTTCTTATCGAGTGAAAATCGTACATATTTTGTGTGACTTCGTTTGGCTTGCAAGCAAGCACGGACGCACTCGTTAGGGCGTTAGATTTAGTTCTGCGTGGGCTGGGCGATTTTGTAATTACTTTTATCGACGACATGTTATGCACTTCACAAAGCATCCTGCAGCATCTGGACCATCTCGAACAACTTTTTCAACGACTGGAGGAATATAACATGACGATCAATTTCGAGAAATCGCATTTTTGCCGACCGGAAGTGAATTTCTTAGGTCATCTGATGTTTTGACATCTGAAGGAATCAAACCGGATCCGAAGAAGATAAAAGCGATAAAAAATTATCCGACTCCACGAAATTTAAAAGAATTAAAAGGGTTTTTGAGACTGATTTATTTTTATAGGAAATTCACACGCGAACACGCTCACTAAATTGTTGCTTTTTTGGAATTGGTAAAGACCGGAACCAGGTGGATATGGGATTCTGAAAAAGATGTAGCTTTTGGAAGCGTAAAGAACCTATTTTGCGAATTCGTCATCATGAGTTATCCCCATTTGCCCAAGCTATTTTACCTTCAAACGGACGTAAGTGACGTAGCACTAGGAGCAGTTCTCTTTCAGTTAGACGAAGATGGCGAGAACATGCCAATCTCATTCGCTAGTAGGACGTTGCAGGGATGCGAATTAACATATACGTTAACTTTTCTGAAAAAGTGTAAATTAATCAGCGTCAGGCTTACAAGATGGATTATGTCGATACAGGATTATGACTTCACTACAGAATGTTGCGAGGGAAAACATAACGTCGTCGCGGACACGCTGAGTAGACTACCCTCAGCGGAATATGGATATCTCTTTCGTCATCAATTAAAGAAAAATATTCTTATACACGCTAGCAAAAAGGCCATCGTCAGAACTTAGAAAAAGACTATAAAATTACGCGAAGGAGCAAAAGGAAGACCCGATAACTGTACAAAGGATCAAGGACATTGAAGCCGGAAAAACGAAGAAATTCGAAATATATGAAGGACTACTTTATTTTATCGCAGGAAGCCAGAAAAAGCTCTGATCGTTAATTATCCCACTGGATAATTAACGATCTGATCGACAAATTCCACGAACTGTATGCGCATGTCGGTGCATTAAAAATATTCAGAATGCTAAGCAAATATTTTTATTACCCTCGCTTAGCAAAAACGATCAGACAAAGATTGTCAAGTTGCGTTTGTATCTAATTCGAAAAATGACAACGAAGGCAGCGATAAATAAAATTTTCAACGATCACATCCCGATTTACGGAAAACAACAAGAAATTGTCACAACCACAAAGTAATATCGTGGAGAGAATACATCGAGAGCTTTTCAGATTTTTCAGGACTCTATTTGGAAGTAAACATAACTCTTGGTGGAGTTGGGTGAAAATAATTGAAAACTGTATGAACGAGACTCACCGCGATACAACTGAATTCACCCCCGTAGAGTTACATTCAAATAAAAAACCAAAAAGAGCTTGGAAAAGTTGGTTAAAATTACCACCAATAGCTCCTGGTGCAAGCTATTAGAGGAAAATAGAATTGGCCCATGACAACATCGTGATAAAAGGAAAAAAGAGAGCTGGAAAATTTAACTCTACTCACAAGTTGATGAGATTCAAAGAAGGGGACAAAGTCCTTTTGAAATTTTTAAATAAGTTGGAAGAGAATAGTAAAATTATTGGAAAGTTCCTTCAAATTTTTGAAGGACCATATGAGATAAAGAAAATTGTACAACCCGGTACATTTATCCTGCGGAACCCAGGAATTAATGAAGAAAAGGGTATGTTCCACAATCAAGAATGAAAAAGATATGTGGAAAGACTGGAAAACGACAAGAAGCAACAGTGAGATCGTGAAGTGATATGGACACTAACTTAAACTTTAAATTATGTAAATAAGTAGGATATTTAATCATAGGTACATCGAAAAAATTAAAAAGAAAAATCAAATGCGATTTGATAACAAAAATATATGTAAATAGAACTAAGAATTAAAAAATAAGGGATTTTAAGTATCCAAATAATCAGCCAAAGGACATTCGCATAAACTAGAAATCATAAAGAATTTGACCATGTTGAACGAATAAACGAATGCCTCCAATTTAATTATTAAACCAATTCGTCTAGGGGGGCATTGGTAACCCAGCTCAAATTCTTTGAAATTGTTTTGGCATTAACTACATTAATAATCTGCGCTCATAATAATCGATTTTAAATTCATTAAGAATATCATAAAAAATATAATCCAGGATTAAACGAATAGATCTTTTAACGACCTCAAAAGACCTATCCATTTAGGGGGTCATTGGGGCGGTCCAAATGACCCTCAATAATGAAAAGATTAACTACTATAAAATTAAAATAAGGGAAATAACGAGAGCAATTACATACTAAATTATTAAATATCAATTCAAAAAATAAGGCTACCCAACAAAAGAGGATACGGTACTAAGAACCGAGAAAATTCTAGAAGATTCCAGACAGAAGTAATAAATAAATACGCCGAAAAATAAATATTCGGCGGGAGAAAACAGCGCCAAAAATGTCAAGAGGAACGAGCAATAGAATTAGGGGGGCAAGAAAAGGCGCCAAAGATTCACGGCTGAAAGAAAAAAGCGCGCACTAAATCGATCAAAGAGCAGGAGAGAAATCCATCCGATTGGGAAGCAGGTCATTGAACGTGCGAAGCAATAAACGCCACGCGCCGGAGATACCGGGGACCGATAGTGGAGAGGCCACAGGCCCAAAACGATAAAAGCCACTCGCTATCAGGTCTCGGTCTCTTACGTTTCGATCCTCTTCGCGAGGTGAGAAGCGTAGCGTTATTTTCTCAAGAGAAGCTTTACTTCAGCTTGTCGAGTTTGGCGCAAGAAGGGGCTCGGAGAAACTGCCGCTGCTCTCTACTAGGGAGAATTTAGAAAAGCTTTTGCTCCCGAGCACTCTCGATAGGCTAGGTGATCTAGGAGTTGCTAAGTATAAAGAATTTAGCTTTCTATATTCTAATTGCTTGAAAATGGCAAACCACGATTTGCAACCAAGCTTATAAAAAGTAGAACCTTTGCACTGTGTGAAATTTGCTGACAGCGCCCAGAATAATAAGACAGTTTGTGAGTTAATTCCGAAACTTAAACCCACTTCTTCGGAGCTCATTTGGGTTAAAAGGTCAGAAATCAGCTTGCAATCAATTCAGTAAATATAATCCCACAGCAACACAAGCCAACTGAAGCTAAAGTAGCCAGTGATTATCGCGACACTCACATATGTGCGAGTTGTAGTAATCGGTTACGAGGCGGCAGCTAATCTTGTGCATTGGTTGCGTGTGAAGATTAAAAGTGACACAGAGCTGAGCTCAAATTAAATAATTTAATCCAATGCCAGAACAAAAAGATTCTGAAGGCTTGTGGATTTTGCTTTATGGATAGGCTAGGAATTCTATGGTAGTCGTGAGATTAAGTGGAGCACAGAAATTGCACCTCGTCTGCTAATAGTCATACGATCCATGGTTTTCAGTTAGAAAATACTTGGCAACTGAGACTTGGCAGTGTTGATAACGTCTGAGAGCTAGCTCAGGGTAGAAAAACCTTCTTAGACCGCGTTGATTGAAATTAATTTTTGATATTCGCAGACATTTAACTTTTCGAGGAAGTTTGCCTGCGAACTATCGAATTCCGCGAATACCCACAAACGTTCAAAGAACATAAGTTGTCTTCTTTTTGACAAATAAAGAAAAAATCGAATACACAGTCATTCTCGCCTCAGGGTTGTCCACAATCAAGAAGTTAAATCAAGTTCTAATAATCCAAAAGATTTATGGAACGCTCATAATTATCGCGAAAATAAAAGCATTTGTACGTGATAGAAATCGAGTTGTGTAAAATTGTAATTCTCTTATTAAAGCAAAATTCGCTTCCTGACACGACTGAAGCAAGGTAAATAACTGCTCTCAGCATATCGTGATAGGGAAATAATAAATTGGCTCAAAGAGAAAATAATTGTTGGATGATATTCCAACAATTCGCACTCGAAGCTACAGCTTTTTAATTTAAAAATAATTTTTGAATGAAATAAAGTGAATCAGTTTAAACCTGTATTTAAGGAACCAGAGATTGCCATAAATCGAGAAGAGTTGAACAACAATCGAGCATTTAATATTTTGTGAATTATCCCTGGCAATAAAAACCCGTTACAAAGTGTATTAAAAATTTTATATGTATACATATAATAAATTCTTGATCAGACTTTTGATTAGGAAGGTCACTTAAATTAAAGACAAAAATATTGAACTTTTCTGTCCTGGTTTTTAGGACCCTCTTCAATAAATATTTTTTTATAGTCAAATTCTGAAAAAAAATAACAAATAGTTTGACATACAAAAAAGGTAAAGAATTTAATCAAAGTAAAGAATATTTGGTTAATTGACAATTTTGAGTATTCAAATAGATTAGGTTTATAAATAAATGAAATTACTCTAATATGATGAGCATTTCATTGGTACGACAAGTTTTAACAACAGATTAATTGAGAATAGGGGACTTATTGTCCATTCTATAATTAAAGCTGAGAATGTGCGAAGAAGACGAGTAAAAGAAATAAATTTTGCTTTAAATGGTTTTATAAATTTTCGGGAAATTTTTATTTTTATAGCGTAAATTAACCACAACATTTTGGTGTTCATTGATAAAATAATTTTTAATAACTTTCCGACAAGGTTTGTTTTTCTCTAAGCTAGAATTTGTGCTCTTGCTCTCACCGTCTTCCTCGCGCGCACTATAGTCCCTCTCCCTCGCTCTAATGGCCTACGGTACTATGCAAGATCAAGCGTAGTGGAAGTTTTTCCTATTGACTTATATTATATTATGAAAAAACCTTCTAGAAGCAAGGCCCAGCATCTTTGGAGATACTGGAGGGGAGAAAACCCCTACCACGACCACTTCGTGGGGGCGTAAGGATAAAAGGACGACCTCCTTGCACCGCAGGGCAGTTAGTCGCGGGTTTCTAGCCTCGCCACGACATCCGACTACGCGCTCCTTCTTGTCAATCGAGAATATAAACACTTAGTCAATACCATATCCGAGATCGTCTCTACCCTCGAAAACTTCCAAGTCCCTCCTTCCCTCCAGAAGGTCCTCCGGGTACCTTCTATATCCTCACTTTTCCGGAAGAGCCGAAAGGAGCCTTTTAATTCCCTATTTCCCTCTAGCAGGTCCTTTGGGTACCTTCTACTTCCTCATTTTTCCAAAAGAGCCGAAGGAAGCTTCCAAATCCCTCCTTCCCTCCAGAAAGTCCTCCGAACTTTTCTTGCTGACTTTTCCGGAAGAGCCGAAAGGAGCTTCCAAGTCCCTCTTTCCTTAGAAGGTCCTCCGGGTACCTTCTATTTCCTCACTTTTCCGGAAGAGCCGAAAGGAGCTTCCAAGTCCATCTTTCCCTCCAGAAGGTCCTGCGGGTACCTTCTATATCCTCACTTTTCTGGAAGAGCCGAACGGAGCTTCCAAGTCCCTCTGTCCTTCCAGAAGATCCTCCGAGCCTCTTCTACCTCTAACTTGACAGAAGGGTCCTTGCGAGCCTCCCATCTTCCATGCACAAAGATCAGGAACCGAACGACCACAGGCAACTAACCAGCAAGAGGAGTCTTGCAAATTTAGGCAGTTACATTTAATATACTACAACCATTCGTTTAAATTTTGTAAGTGGATCCCTTAGTTGGAGAAAAATTTTCCAGAATTCCTAATTGGTTTAAAAATTGTTTTCATTTTATGATGACGTAAAACTTGTTCGATCTTTTCAGAAAAACCTTTGATGTACGGAAAAACTGTAAAATCATCAAAATTCTTTTCTAGTTTTTTATTATTGGTAAGAGATTCAGAGTTATGCAGACGTAACGTTTCTTTCTTTAAACAGTCGTCAATTAAATGTAGATGTTGGAGGGTTTTTTAAATGCGCAGATCCATTACCTTTAAAGGTATTTTTAATAAGTTTAATATTTTTGGGTCTAAATTCTAGATCTGAAATTCGGAGCATTCGGAAAAACAAACCTCTTAGTACTCATATTTTGTGGCAGTTCGGATGAGACAGGTGAAAATTAAGATATCTTCCCGACCATGTTTTCTTTTGAAACCAGTCAATTTTAATATAATTATTTTTACGGATAATTAATGTGTCAAAAAAACTAATTTTGTTCTTTTTTCGATCTCAATGGTGAATTTTAAATTGTTATTGTAGTTATTCAATCGGACTAAGATAATTTGTATTTTATTTCGGGAAACAGCTGTGATCTATCTATAGTAAGGGGGGGGGGCAACAATTTATCCAAGATTAACAAAATTTATAACTTTTTAAGATTAATTTTTTCCACGGTAAATAGTCCCACTTAAAATCTAGCGTCTTACATATAATATATGTAATATGAGAAATATTCAATATTTTGAATAAGATTATCAGCAAGAATGGTTCTCATGTTAAAGACAGTGTATCTTTTGTAAAAAATATTTTAAAACATAAATTACTGAAGGACTGCATTCTAGTATCTTTGGATGTAGTCAACATGTTCAATAGAATTTCTGTCAATTTGGTTATCCAGGGTATTAGAGAGAAATGGACAGAAATATCTGAACACACAACGATCACTGAAGACGAATTCATAAAATGTGTTGAATGGTGCTTAAATTTTGCTTTTTTTTAATTTTGACGATAAAACGTATGGAGGAGGGCCCTTGCGATGGGCCCTCCTCTTTCTCCGGCTGCAGCGAATTTAGTTATGCAAAAATTGGAAAGCACTTGCTTAAATACAATAAATTTTTGCCCCCCCCCCTTTTACCATAGATATGTAGATGATATCATCACAGCTGTTCCTCGAATTGTTGGACCAATTTATTAACTACAATAACAATTTAAAATTCACCATCTCATCCTAACTGCCATAAAATAGGAGTCGTGAAAGGTTTGTTTTTCAGAATGCTTCGAATTTCAGATCTAGAATTCAGACCCAAAAATATCAAACTTATCAAAAGTACCTTAAAAGATAATGGATACCCTCCACATTTAATTAATGACTGTTTGAGAAAAGAAACGTTACGTCTTTATAACTCTGAATCTTTTAAACCAATTAGGAATTCTGGAAAGTTTTTCTCCATCCAACTTAAAGGATCCACTTGCAAAATTCAAACGAATGGGTTTAGTATATAAATGTAACTGCCTAAATTGCTCGGCAATCTATATTAGCAAAACTGGAAGAAAATTAGAAACTAGGAATAGAGAACATAAATATTCAATTACTAATATTAATAACAAAAATCATAACATTATTTAGATACCGGTCATCAATTCGACTTTTACAATACGCAAATTCTAGCTTAGAGAAAAACAAACCTCGTCGGAAAGTTACTGAAAACTATTTTATCAATAAACACCAAAATGTTATGGTTAATTTACGCTATGAAAATAACAATTTCCCGAAAAATTATAAAACTATTTTAAATAAAATTTAATTCTTTTACTCGTTTTCTTCGCACATTCTGAGATTTAATTATAGAATGGACAATGTTCTCAATTGTTTAATCGCATTTTAAGGTTTCGAAATTTCGTACCCTGATAGTTTTCATTATTGAGTGTCGTTTCAGTTTTCACTTTCATTGTTATCCTCATCCAGACATTCAACCAAGTTGGCGACCAGTATATCGTGAATTTTTTGCCAACTTGGCAAAATGTTTAAACAATTTTACATGTTTTAAACGATTTTATAATATTATACGTCATTTACTTAAATATTTTTTATATAATTAATTGATCAATGCTTTTCTGACTTGAAACATTTTACATAGGATGATTGAACTCTTTTTATAGGTATGTTTTAATGATTTTTTAATAAGTGAACTTTTTCAAATGTTTTTAATCTGTTGTTAAAATTGGTCGTACCATTGAAATTCTCATCATATTAGAGTAATTTCTTTTATTTATAAGCCTAATTTATTTGATTACTCAAAATTGTCACTTAACCAAATATTCTTTACCTTGATTATATTCTTTACCTTTTTTGTATGTTAAACTATTTGTTGTTTTTTCGGAATTTAACTATAATAAAATATTTATTGACGAGAGTCCAAAATCAGAACCGAAACGTTTAATATCTTTGTCTTTAATTTAAATGATCTTTCTAATCGAAGACTGATCAAGGATCTAATACATACAAGGTCGGGACTGACTCATCAACATACATATAATTATAGTATTTTTTTGTATTTACTTAAAATATAGTTTAGTATTTTCTTTTACTATCTTTTAACAGTTGCTAATGCAACGTTTTACGTGCGCTTCAGCGTGCATATAAAATTGCTAGTCCTCAATTAAAAGTGCACCTTCTTCAGGTGATTAAAAATGCCAAGTAATAATTCAAGGTAGTATTTTAAAATATCGAAATGTAGTTTAGATATCCTAATTGTTAAATTTGTTCCGTGTTATAATTAATAATAAGGGAATCTCGTCGAAATCTTTAAAAACTATCAGTATTTTAGAGTCTTTAATTAGAAATAATTCAGCTTAGATTTTGTCAAAGATCCAAGGAAAGCGTTTTTATTTTGATATATTTTCAACATCTTATATATAGATTGTTTACAGCATTGTTAAGGGGTTATGTAATTAATAGAATGAGGATTGTAATTTATTTTTTAATTTTTGCAAATATTTATATATATTTTAAATTTTTATAGACTTTTCAGATATTTAAAGTTATATAGATTTTTAAAAATATTTTTAATTTTCTTTTACTGATTTTTTATATGTTTATTCCCTTCTGGACTTTTTATTTGATTCGAGCGCGCGCGCCTTGGCTAAGAGAGGCGGTGGGTGACAGTAGGTGATTGCCCACCATGAGTTTCTCTCCTTCTCTCTCTAAGCTGGCCCAATCGGGTGGTCAGATTTCGCCGAGACCTATTCCCTCTCTCCGAGTTCGAAGCGCCTTGCTTCCAGCGAGCTGCCTGCGCGGAATGAAATCGTCAGTCGCGATACTAACTTGCAAGAGGTCAGGCACCGCTCTACCTCCTCTCGTTTCTTCGCAAATAAATCAGAGTTCTAATAAATAATCAGTCCAGCTCTTCTTTGGTTCGTCCCTTTGCCACGAAATACATCGTAGAATGTCCAGTTGGCAGCCGATCTAGCTGGGAAGTTGCCTAATCTGCACCACATCGTTTATTTCTCTCGGAACAATTTTGATATTTCAAGGGAACACCGACCGATAGACAGCAGCAGCCAGCGTAGCCTCACATTCAGTTTAAGTATCACTATCTTACTAAATTGGAATCGTTACCGACCCACCCACGCCGGGAGATACAGTTTTCTTTCTTAACCTCCAGCTAGAGTTTCGGAACTTTCGTTTGAACATTTCTGTCTGTTCGAGAGTTTAAGTACTCTCGAACCAAAAGACAAAGTTATTAGTATTGTGCGCCTCATACTTTACAACGGAGGTTTAGGTACCTTCGACCGTGTAGAGTGGTTTTTATCTACGTCGTTCGGAGTTTCATTACTCTTAAAAATCTAAGCTTAGAATAAATTTGTTCGCGTCGGATCGGGAGTTTCGCTACTCTCGATCACGTCTTTCGCGCCGCGCGAGAACCTCGCGTGGTCTGCAACCCTCGCGTTTCTCACCTACCCGTTCGCGTTCCTCTAGCCGCGATTTTCTTACTACGAATTCTTCTTCTCTTTCGCTTCCTCTTCCCGTTTCGGAGTCGCTCTCATTCATGTCTGCAGTTTCTGCCTCTCCATCTGTCGTCGCAAAACCGACCGAGAATATGAAGAGGCGTAAGCGAAGCGGTAAGCCACGAGCACGACTCGGGAAAAATGCTCGCATTAAGGATCGTCTCGCAGCGATAATGCTTTCGGGACCCGCGAACTCAGAAATATCTTGTTGTGTTGACCACAGCCATCCAGGAGTTGAGTTCCGCTTTGGGAGAAAATGGGGATTGGGATTCCGCGTTGGAATTCAAAACCACCATGCCGCGTTAACATACACTCTTGAAGGCCTACGGTTCGTCCTGAGTGAGAACCAGAAGACTGATTCCGTCGAGGATCCATCAACCCCTGAAACGTGCCACGAAACCCTCGCGATCAACCCCTTTACCCACCACGTCATTCTGTCTCAGAAATATTCTGCCGTTGTCACCCCTCGCAGTTACCGCCCCGCGCAACGTAGTTCTGTCGGCGGCTGCGCTCTTATGGACACCGAGGAAACCACTTCCGGCGCCCGAGTCCTCTCGACGCAGACGTTCTTCACATCCCTGTGGGGATTTTACCGAAGAGTCTATCGCGAACGGCCGCGAGACCTGCACGCGGAAAACATGTACTCTGCGGGCTAAAACCGATAAACAAAGATAGAACGTATCACCTTTACTCTGCTATAAATAAGTAAAATCTCAGTCTTCCACCTTCACCAAACTTCAAAAGATACCGCAAATATACTCAAAATCACTTTTTAAAGAATAACTTCTTACCTTTCAATCCTAGAACAAAAATAGATTCTGGAGCATTATTTCTGCACTGCGCCAATTTTAAAAGTCATTTCTTTCGATTGCCTTAAAATTTTCAGAGCATGTTTTGCTTACTATACGCTCCATTATGTCCATTATGTCCATTATGTCGCCCAAAGTTTTTATTGGAAAAAATCAAGATTTCTTTTAAAATAATTTTAAAAAAATCAAACTCACCCGAAGACAAAAAAATGCTAAATAAACATTTTACTTCGTAATTCGCACATGAAAACTGAAAAATTAAAAAAAATGGATTTGGTAGGATAGAGGGGTGTGAAACTCCCTTTAGAAGTTACTCATAGAAATTTTAATTTGCATTTGTAGAATGAAACTTATGAACATTTTAAAATACCCGTACCTCCTCGAACCTCCTGTAGTTCGGGGAGGGATGGTAGTAAAGGTCTATAAATTGGTAGGTGAACTACTATCGTATAGGCAAACAAAGTCTAAAAATGAGAAAGAAATCGGAAAACATGACTTTTAAAATGGGGGAAAATCAGAAGTAACGCCCCCTATATGAAAATGAAGCTTATAAAATTTTTTGAAATAAAGGTGCTATAAAATTTTTTCCCGGATCCATCTCTTCAGAACTATGGCCACGTTAATTTTTGGCTAATTTTACTATTCCAGAAAATATCGATTTTTGCTCGCTAAAATTTTCGTTTCACCTGTTACTACAACTTATTTGATCAAGTGGTTTAAAAATTGTTTGAACAATTATTAGTTGATTTAATGTCAGACTTGATAAGAATCAAATCAATTCTTTCTTCGACCGCCAATGTATATCTTTGGAAGCATTTTGTAGGTCTTGCGGACAATAAAGTACCATTACCAAGTACCAAGTACCATTTACAAATTATAAAAACACCTGGAGCTGTTATATTACCAATAGGTGTAAAAAACCTTCGTGGTCCGGTATATATCTTAATTGTAACTCTCATCATTTGTTTTGTCAAAAGGTTGGTCTAATAAAAGAATTAATTGATAGATGTATCAAATTAAGTGACATTAAATTCAGAAAAGAAAATTTAGATGAATTGAAAATAACATTTGTTACGCTTCCTTTGATAAAAAGTATTATTCGAGAAAAAATTCATGAAACCTAAAATGGTTCCAGTAAGAAGAAAAACTGGATTGATAATTACCAAAAATCTTATTTAAAAGTCCCGTTACTTTATACTTATGTTGAAGGACTTTCTAAACGATTAAGATGATCTTTAAACACATTTAACATAAATGTTTATTTTAATAGTAAAAACACTCTTAATAGATTTTTTTCGCACAAAAAGGATAGTGATGATACAGAATAGCAGGGACTCGGTCCGAAAGTTTTCCTCCAGTTTAATTCTTCTCCATTCAGGATTGTAAAAGAAGCGCCCTTTTTCGGTCTCATCAATGCAAGTGTCCTTTTTAAACTACAGGTATTGACACTGAGTTAAAACCTTTATATACCTGG
>JBAGKK010500616.1:0-14817 GCA_037177015.1 Euceroptres primus | reverse complement strand
ATATATATTAAAGCGGAGCAAACTATGAATATTAACCGTATTCGTTACTTGCTATGGCAAACTAGAGAAACTGCAGCGGGGCCCTCAGTCTCAGTGCTGTCGTGGATTGCGCTTGCGCCTTACTCCTTACTCACACCCACAAATCAGATGTGCATGACTTACATTAACACTACCGCCACAGCATTTGATATGGTTTAGCGTTTAACATATACATAGCTTTCTTAGACGGTCTTTTGCTTATGCTTTTGTGAACATGTCTGCTAGTTGATTTTCGTTTGAAACATATTTGACAGCTAGCTCACATCAGTCAACCTTTTCTCTAATAAAGTCGAAACGAATTTCAATGTGTTTTGTGCATTTATGAAACTCTGGATTCTTCTCAAGATGAATTGCACTCTGATTGTATATAAATAATATCATCAACACATGGACATTCAAGACTTTCTAGTAATTTTCTCAACCATACAGCTTCTCTTGCAGCCTCTGCTGCTGCTACATTCTGCCTCTGTCGTACTACATGTCACTAAGTTCTGACGTTGTGCAACCCATGCCACTAGAAAACCTGTTAACAAAATATATTTTCGGTCGTTGACCTACGCATTTCGATGTCACTTGCAAAATCTGCATCTAAAAAGCCGGACAATTCAAAATTGCTACCGCCGTTTCTACACATTATTCCTTAATCGACAGTGTTAATTAAATATGCTCCGATTCTTTTTACTGCACGTCAACGCTCATGGCTGTGAATATTTAAAAATTTATTCACTTGATTTACAGAAAAGGAGCTGTCTGGTCTCGATACTAATGCTAAAAAGACATGAGAGCTGACTGCTTCACGACAAGGCACATTGCTTAATTTCTCTTCATTCTCCCCGACAGGATATAAAATAACATTGGGATATGCATGCAAGCTCACTGCTTTCGCATCACTCAATCGAAATTTTTCTACAGTTTTTGCAATATATGCACTCTGATGGATAAACAAGGTTTTACTCTCTCCCTCCCGCCCTTCTCTCTCTCTTTCTCTCATTCACTCGCTCTCTATTAATTTGCATACCTACAAAATTTGACACACTACCAAACGTTACCTGGAATTCACTCTCGAGGCACTCTGCTACATATTTTAGTGTTTCATTCGATTTCGTAGCCATCATCAGCAAATAGGACTAGATACACAGATTCGCCATTCTGTGAGCCGATGAAAATACACTGATCAGCCTCACTGCACTTGAAACTGAATTTTGACAGAAACTGTGTGAACTTGAGATTCTAACACCTAGGGGCTTGCTTGAGCCCATAAATCGATTTCTCAAGCTTGCACAAGACACTATTGACACCACTTATTCTTCTTTCTTCCTCGTCGTCTAACCCTTCCGGAATCTCCATAAAGATATTGTGCTCTAGGACACCATATAGGAATGCTGTCTGTATGTCAAATTGGAGTAACTCAAGATCCTTCTACTCTGAGCGAGGCATAACGCACCACTGGTGCATACGTCTCAAAGTAGCCAATTCCATGCTCCTACATAAAACCTCGTGCACAGTCTTACCTTGAATCGCTCTATTTCTCCATCCGCACCTTTTTTGATTCGAAATACTCATTTTGAGTCAATTGTTTTAACGTTAGAAGTTTTTTAATTAACTGACCGCGTATGATTGTCCTTGAAGGCTTGTAGTTCCTCCTTGATTGCCTTAGTCTATTCTTCGCTGTCCTCGCTGCATACTGCTTCTGGATAAGTATTGGGAGTAACATACTCTGTTATAACAGCCTGATATATCACTGGACGTCTGATTTGTTGAAGATCTCTTAAGATTCGTTGTTTCACTGGTGGGATGTCTTGTTGCACGATATCTGGTTGTTCAGTTACTGGCTAATTCACTTCAATGTCGGCTGGTTGGATTTGAGAACCCTGACACTCATCTTATTCCTGGAAGTAAACAGTGTCCTCTTGAGTTCGCTGACTAGGCTTGTCCTTTGTTCCGGTTGAAATTCCGACAGTCCGGTGAAATGTCACATTCCGTGACACTGTTATCTTTTTTGTTTCCAGATTGTAGACTCTATAGTTCGCTGAGTGTCCATTGTATCCAACAAGAATCATTTTTGTTGCACGTGCATCAAATTTGTTTTTAAACTGCTTAAGCACGTGAACAAATGCCTTTAAACCAAAAATTCGTAGATGCTCTACACTTGGCTTCTTGCCGATCCATTTTTCATATGGCGTTGACTCGCCACACAGTGGGAGAAAAAGCACATTTTTTGGACAAAAATCGACTGACAGTGCAATTCCTAACGGATTTTGATTTTTCTTATTTATAACTGACCGTCAGGCGTAACTGACGTAAGGCGTAATGTATAACTGCGCATTTTTTATTTCGACTTATCGGAAATTTGTTATTTAATAACAAAATTACAACTTTTTGTTGCTAAACTTTTCCGTGATACCATTTCTTTTAAGACTTTGAAATTTAGTAAAAAAGGTCATAAATCAGTGTAATAACTAACTAAAAATAATTTCTAGTGGCTAAAGTAACAAAAAAATTTTTAATAATGTTATAAACAAATTAATTAACAAAAGTCATTTTTTCGTGATTCGCGATGATTAGCTAATATCTTTTGTATAAAGTATCTCAGATAATGATGTGCGCTTGCAACAAGTTAAGAATAGCTAATGGTTGTCAATTATTTAAACAATTTTTATTAACAAATGCACATTTTGAACAGTTTTTTATGAAAAGACTTGATTTTTTTGCGAAATCAACTTAAAATGTTCTACCTAAGAGTCCTTGCTATCATATTTTTCATAGTGACATAAAATGACAATTTTTTAGACGATTTTTACAAACAAATGCACATTCTGACTATTTTTTTAGGAATAGCCATGATATGTGTAACAAATACTCCATAAAACGAATCCAGCTATGTAATATATAGGAAAACCAAATTTGTAAAATTCTGTTTTTCACTTGAGTTTTAATGACATATCAATATCATTCATTTCATTAGGTTTAGCACCACACATATTGCAGGAAGCAGAAGATACTTGCCCTGTTATCGCATTCCCTGTTTTACCATCAAGCATACTACATTTCATATTGAATTTTATGTTAAAAGTCATATGATGAAACTCCAAACAATAATTTTCTATTTTTTTAAGCATTTTGTTATAATATTTATAGTTACTTGTTAATACTGAAACAGTTTCTTTTATAAACTGAAAACTGATTGGACGGCAATAAATTATTGAATTTGGTTTAGAATTTACCTACAAAATGTTACTACCAGCTTGCGACCAAAGTGGTACAAAACATTTTATAAACACTGACTTGTCAGATGGACCAGAGTTGTCACAGTGTTCTTCAAAGGACCACGACTGTCTTGACGTTTGTTGTTCACCAGCTCCGTCCATACCCCATTTTCCTAAAAATTCTAATTGTTCCGGTTTTAAACTTTTAAGTTCTTTTTTATCAATAAGTTAAAATATTTTGCGAATTGTATGATCGAGTTAAGAAATAAAATGAACACTTGCTCCTAAATCATTGATTTCGATGTGATTAGGATAACAGTCTTGCTTGGCTTTTGTTATGTCATCGTAAGGTCGTTTAATTCCAAACATTTGTAAATTATGCTCTCTTATTTTCGATAGGTCTCTTTTGAAAGACGAGCATCTGTCACCATAGCCAATGCCTTATTTCTTTTACGATTAATGTAATTACTCTCCTCAGTTTCATCTTCTGACTCAGTATCGTTTACCTTAGGTGTTTATTTGGGGTGCGAAACTATCGTCGATTGCTTTTGCCGCAAAACTGTGAAAACAATTTTTTATTGAGATAGGTCGCTCGTAGTTGGTGTACGAAACTATTGTCGATTGTTTCGTACCCCAACTACAAGCGACCCATAAAAAAAATTGTTTTCACAGTTTTGCGGCAAAAACAATCGACGATAGTTTCGTACCCCAACTACGAGTGACCCATCTTGAAAATACCTGCAGCAAAATTGATCCCAGAGTTTTTACTGTGTTGTTTTAATATAGAACATATAAAACTTTTTGTTCTTTTAGTTTTATAAAATGGAAAATGTAAATTTTTCTATGATTCGTAATACTTATGATACTCCAATAAGTTATATCTTAGTTTCGTAAAATTGAAAATAGCTTGTGTTAATTTTTTATCTGCTAATTACCTAGCCAATTTAAGTATTCATATTTATGTCAATTAATATGGAATAATAATCATACAATAACTCTAAAGAAACAGACTTGCTTATAGAAAAATTAAAGTCAAAGTACTCTCTGTCTGAAACTGAACAACATTTCTTAAGAAACAAAACAACAACAGTCTTTTTGACACAATTTAAGAAAAAATGCATCAGTGTCTCTCGTAAAAGGAACAGGTTTCAACTTAAATGTAAAGATTTTTTAAAGAAAATGCTTCTCCTGAATATAGGAGAGCTGGATAATGAAATTACAGATGATGAAAGTTCTGATGTCATAGTAAAAAAGGTTGACTACGCTTATCATTCGAGAAGGGTTCAAATGAAACTAAAATAAGACGAACAACAGAACTAGCTTCGAACCATGCATATGATGAACTGCAAATGGCTTTGAAACTAAAATAAAAAGAAACACCTAAGGTAGGCGATGCTGAGTCAGAACACGAAACTGAGGAGAATCATAATAAATCATCGTAAAAGAAATAAGGCATTGGCTATATTTACGTCTTTCAAAAGAGACTTATCGAAAAATAAGAGAGCATAATTTACAAATGTTTGGACGTAAAATGTATCCACTCCATCATACAATTCGCAGAATATTTCAAGTTATTGATGAAAAAAAACTTGAAAGTTTAAAACAGGAACAAATAGAATTTTGACGAAAATTGGGTATGGACGGAGCTGGTGAACAACAAACGACAAGAAAGTCATGGACCTTAGAAGAACACTGTGACAACTCTAATCCATCTGACAAGTCAGTGTTTATAACATGTTTTGTACCACTTAGGTTGCGAGCTGGTAGTAATATTTTGTGGGTTAATTCTAAACCAAATTCGATAATTTACTGCCGTCCAATCAATTCTTTTATGAAAGAAACTGTTTTAGTAATAACAAGTAACTATAAATATTATAATAAAATGCTAGAAAAAATAGAAAATTATTGTTTGGAGTTCCATCATATGACTTCTAACCTAAAATTCAATATAAAATCTAGTTTGTTTGATGGTAAAACAGGTAATGCGATAACAAGGCAAGTATCTTCTGCTTCCTGCAATATGTGTGGTGCTCAACCTAATGAAATGAATTATATTGATAAGGTATTAAAACATAAGTGTAAAACAGAATTTTACAAATTTGGTTTTCCTATATTACATTGCTGGATTTGTTTGATGGAGTATTTATTACACATATCATGCAACTCAGATTTTCAAGAATATGTAGCTAAGTGCGAAAATTCTTTAAAAAAATAAGAAATCAAAAGTTCAAAGGTTACTACAAAATCAGCTTCAGCTAAACGTTGGCATTGTTAAACAAGGTTCTGGAACTACAAATACAGGTGATTTAGGCTGAGCTTTTTTTGAAAAAGCTGGACAGGTATTTGAACTTATAGGAGTAAAAAAAGACATTATAGAGAGACTGTATACTGTACTTCAAGTTAGATCATGTGGAAATAAAATTGACTTGATTAAATTCAAAACATTTTGTATTGAAACAGCAAAGGAATGTATAACCGGCTACCCATGGTACAAAATGCCACCATCTGTACACAAAGTTTTTATTCATGGTTGTGATATAATGAATGAGTTTAACGCTCCTATCTGGTTTTCAGAAGAACCTCAAGAAGCACAAACCAACATTTTTCGAAAATCACGCTCTGAATACATTCGAATGTACCAGAGAAGTATAACTAGCAAAGACATAATTGCATTACGAGCTAATATCATCTGATCCGGTAATAAGTTCATTTCGCAAAATTGTTACCAAAGAAAAAAAGAATTTGACAGCTATAGCACAGCAATTTGTGAAAAAAGATTAAAGTGAATTCTCACATCACTTGGCAGATAAAAAACAGGTTAGGGTTTTAGTGGGTGTACAGTGAAAGGTTATTTTCTAATGTAAAAGACCTAGAGCTTGGAGTCCCACACAGCGGTTATGAGCCCCGAATGGCTGTCGATCGTGCGTAAAGCATTTCCCTCCATACATAAAAAATACATAAAAAAAAGATACATAAAAAAGGGATCAGGGATTAAAGGCTTAGAGATTTTGGGTTTATATTTTATTATGTTGGGGGTTATTGCAGCATTTATGATTTCAGGATAGAAGCTATAGAAATGTGGGATTGAAAGATTTGAGGTTTTTAGGTATTTGTTTAAGGGTTTGCTTTTTTTGGGTTTGAGATTTACAAGTTCTTAGTTTTAAGACTCAAGTTTTTGGTCTAAGGTTAATAAGTTTAAGTTAATAATTTAAAGGTTTGGTTTATTTAGACTTTAGAAGCATAGTTTTGAAGGTTTTAATTTCATAGATTTGAAAATTGTAAGTTTCCGTTTAAAAGGTTCGCTGGTTTGGAGGCATATGTTTCAGGTTTTGTCGTATTAGGGCAAACATATCTGGGGTTTATGGACTAGAGATTTCGTGCCTTGTAAACTAAGGTTTATAGGTTTGTAGATTTTAACTCGATAGATTTAAAGATTTTAGGTTTGAAGTTTACAGGTTTAAGCTTAATGAGATATGAAATGTATGGATCATATGTTCTACATTTTACGGATTTATTAAAGACATTTCGCATTGATTTCAAAAAAAATCAAACCTATTCATGAAAAAATGGTCAAGATGTGCATTTGTTTATAAAAATCGTTAAAATAATTATCATTTTCTGTCGCTATTAAAAGTATGATAGCATAGAGTCTTTTGCAAGATCTTTCGAATTAATTCCGCAAAAAAATCAAGACTATAATTGAAAAAATGGTCAAAATATGAAAGCAAGGTGGCTTTGGCAAGACATTTAAAGTTGATTTTACAGAAAAAATCAATCTCATTCATCAAAAAATGGTTAAACTGTGCATTTTTTTATAGAAATTGTTTAAATAATTAACATTTTTTGCTCACTATGAAAAATATGATAGCAAGGGGTCTTATGCAAAACAATATAAGTTGATTCCGCAAAAAGATCACGCCTTTTCATCCAAAAATGGTCAAAATGTGCATTTTTTTATAAAAATTGTTAAAATAATTAACATTTATTGGTCACTATGAAAAATATGATAGCAAGGAGTCTTAGGCAAAACATTTTAAGTTGATTCTGCAAAAAAGTCAAGCCTTTTCATTAAAAAATTGTCAAAATGTGCATTTGTTTATAAAAATTGTTTAAATAATTTGCAATAATTAGCTATTCTTAACTTGTTGCAAGCGCACATCATTATTTGAGATACTTTATACAAAAGATATGGGTGAAAATTAGCTAATTATTGCGAATCACGAAAAAATAACTTTTGTTAATTTATTTGTTTATAACATTATTAAAAAATTTTTTGTTACTCTTACCCACTAAAAATTATTTTTGGTTAGTTATTACATTGATTTGTGACCTTTTTTACTGAATTTCAAAGTCTTAGAAGAAATGGTATCACGGAAAAGTTTAGCAACAAAAAGTTGTAAGTTTGTTGTTAAATAACAAATTTCTGTTAAGTTGAAATAAAAAAGGCGCAGTTACACGTTATTCATGGAAGCTTTTGGGTCAGTTCTAAAAAAGAAAAATCATAATCCGTTAAGAATTGCACTTTTAGCCGATTTTTGTTCAAAAAAATGTGCTTTTTCACCTGAATTGAATTAACAGTTCGGTTGATGACATATACTGCTGCATTTACAGCCTCTGCTCATAAGAACAATTGTAAATATTTGGAAAAAATCATGGTACGAGCGCATTCAACTATGGTTCTGTTTTGGCGCTCGGCTGTACTATTTTGTTCTCGTGTGTAGGGAGCTGTGTGCTCAACTTTGATTCCGCGCCATGCCAAGTATTCGTACATTTTTCGATTTGAAAATTATTTCCCGTTATCAGACCTGAGGACTTTTATACCATTATTTCTTGACATGATTTTTAAATTCCTTGAATTTATCGAACACATCTGCTTTATGTTTCACAAAATAAACAAAGCGATAACCTGTCGCGTCATCTTGTAATGTTAGGAAATAATTTGCTCCGCCGAGAGATTCAACAGATTCAATTCATGGGTACGCACAGATCCGTGTAGATGATTTCACCTTGGTTCGTTGATAACTTTTCGATATTTTTCTTAAAAGGCAGACGGTGTACCTTTCCTAACGGACACGCATCACAGAAGAAGTCTTCATTTGTGTTTATTGATGTACCTGTCACTAGTTCTTTTTGAATCATGTCCTGTATGGCACACTTATTGACGTGTCCCAAGCGCTCGAGCCAAACCTGTAACTTGGTCGTGATAGCATTTACTTCGCCACTTTCACAGGATGTGATTACTTTGAAAAACATACGATACACACCGTTTTCTTGCATTATGCCCGACGCGGACACTTTGTTTTCTTTCTCAATGGTCAAATTACCACTTTTTATTTGCACTGTATAACCTTTCTTGCCACATACACCCAAAGTAAGTAAATTCTTTTTTAGCTGTGGTACGTACAAGACGGGTTCAATTCGTGTTTCGATCCATTTGTCATTGATGTGTCTGAGCACTATCACTGTGCATTGACCAACGATTTCACATACGCCATTATCATCTAGTGCTACCGAGTCACGAGTTTTAAATGAAACTATATTCCATGAGCCAATCTCGTCGGTAAGTTAGTTGTCTCAACGCTCCACCATCTCCGAGCCATACTTCACTTTGTTCTTGCTCCAGTAACTCTTTGACTTGCGCACTGCTTGGCTTCTTCCACTCGGGAATTTTTCTTTCCGTAATGAAAGCACGTCATTTTTCTTGTCATCCAGACCGCGTTTATTTTTTCTGCACTGACTAGCGAAATGTCTCATTTTGTGACACTTAAAACACTTTATGTCTTTTCGCGACTTACTGCCTTTTTTGTTTTTCTTAATGTGCTGTGTAAACGACTTCCTGTCCTTTTGCCCAGTAGCAGTGAACGCACTTAAACCCTCGTCGTTTAATCCAAGTCTAATCTCCTCGCCTATAAGACGTGTTTTGAGATTTACTAGGGTTTGAAGTTCTGGGCACATCTATCCCACGTTGTTTGTGGCATGCTGTATTTACTTGACAGACTAGCCAAGATTTTTGCAATAATTGTTGATTGTAGACAACGTGTCTCACATCTCCTTGGCACTGTTACACATGAGCAATGGTTTCAGTCTTTCTGAATCCATCCATGAGGAAATAATAAACATGGCTTTGGCATTGTCTTTTCGTCATTGTCTCCAGTATGCTGCTTGAGCGTTTTCTGGCTTCACTCTCGTGCAGTCTACTACAGCAAATATTCCACCTGATATTAGTAGAGCTTTTATTTGAAACTTCCATCCTAAAAAGCTTGTACCGTCAAATTTTTTCAAGCTTCGTACTGATAACACAGCTACACAAGAAAAAAAAGTTGCATGTACCGTGAACTAAACCACCATACCTATATGTTTTTGAGGTCGCTGAATCCGAATCTGGCGTCAAATTTTCTCCATCACGTCAGGTTTTTGAGAAAATTAGCCTTTTTGGCAATTTTTTGAAAACAATATAGAGTGCGAATCTGATGTTCTAGAAACTTCTAGTAAGATTCAAATTAAAGAATAAGCCTTGTGTTTTAAGGTGATTGTATGCAAAAATTATTTTTGTCGCCTATCTTGAGCGGTAATAGGTTTCTGCTGCGCACGCTGGCTCACCACGCCGCCTGGGTGGTAAACAGTGATGAGCGCGCGGGTGCGCAGCAAAAACCTGTCACCGCTCAAGATAGGCGATAAAAATAATTTTTTAAATATAATCGTCTTAAAACACGAGGTTCAATCTTTAATTTAAGCCATACAAGAAGTTTTTAGAACGTCAGATTCGTACCCTCTGTCGTTTTTAAAAAATGGCCAAAAAGGCTAATTTTGTAAAAAACCTGACGTGATGGAGCAAATATAAGACAAAATTCGGATTCAGCGACCCCAAAAGCATATAGGTATTGTGGTCTAGTTCACGGAACATGCCACTTTTATTTTTTTGTGCGGCTGTGTAATTCTTTAGCCATCTCGAAGCTGAATCACTAATATACACTTGACGTCGATTTCGTTCATACACACAATGACTACCTCCGCGCCTGAGTCTTATGTCGCTCGAAAAATAAAACTCGATTTTCACTTTTCACACAACTCTCCCTGCGGGTAAATAGAGCCCATAACCTGTTAGAGTTATTTTATTTGGTCTGAGAGTTGTGATAAATTAAATTAAGAAACGAGAAATACAATGATATATATTTATTAAAGCAGAGCACTCTAGGAATATTAATTGTATTCGTTGCTTGTGATGACTAACTAGAGAAACTGCAGCGGGGGCCTTAGTCCTAGTCCTGTAATCTGAATTCATAGGTTTTTTACATATTCTTTTAGAAACGCTAGAATGAAAAACAATGTTTATTATCCAGATTTAAGGCTTTCTTGTACTCAGCTTATTCGCCAGCATTAAAAAACTTTTCTTTTTTATAAACTGTTCCAAAGAAACTGTCTCGAAGCGAAAGAAAGTAAGTAATTCAATTTAACGGGGAATTCAATACTTTGAAAATTTGCAGAGTCTCCATTTTTGATTTCTCAGGCATCTCGAATTCCTTGTAGGTTCACTTTGACCCACAGAAAGCCCTCATAAGGAAACAAAATTTTATTGACGTTTTTGATGGCCATAAATGTTTTAAAAAACTGAAACCCGAAGAAACTGTAAAACTCTACTTACAATAAATTTCTTAAAGCTATTTTGCTCGTGCGCAAAACCCAGCCATTAGTCGATGAATTCCACATTTAATGCACTTCATAGGGTTCCCAATGTTCAAATTTTAGGGATGGTTTCGTTTTCGATTACCAAAATTTTTTATTTTCAACCCACCCTACTGGGCAGTGCAGGTTTATAGTGATAAGTTATAGGTTCATTACAGGAACAACATTTATAGGATAAATGTTATTCACAGCGTGTTTCATATGTAAAAAATAATAAAAATTTTATACCAACCAGTTTTAGCCAATACAAAATACGAAACGACCTTCCAAAGTAGGAACTTCCCTTAAAAGAATTCAGACTTATTTTCTTTCGCTCCTCGCCTGTAAAATCAGCTTCGTGTATCATGTTTAATTTCAAGAAAAAAATTGTTTTTTAGATGATCTTCATGATAGAAACTGTGATAGATGCATTCAATGCTGCATGGATTACGAAGGCTGGCTACGGTTTCAAAACTGTCTGTACAAGGTTTGTTTTTATAATATTATCAAGTTACAAAATAGCACAGTAGAATATAGGAAATTATGTTTCTAGAAATCGAAAGAATGATTTAAATCATTACATGAAAAATAACGATTCAAAGCTTCATATTAAAAAATGCACGAGTTTTTTGTCAGGATTAAAAAAATAAAATTTGAGAATAAAATAAAATCTTTCAGGAAACGCACGGAAGTAGACTGTTGCAGAGCAGCTACTTTACAAAGCTACACTGAAATAAAATATTACTTAAATCGAAGAATATTTCTCACCAAGTCTTAACCAGCCACTTCCCTTATTGGTACAGTAACAACTAAAGATGTGATTTTCGGTTTCTCCAAATTATCTTGAAGTGTTTAATACTGAAAATTTTACCAAAAATTTATATAAAAATAATCAACAAAGGACATATAAAAAATCGCTGCTAAGTAGTTACTAGTTTGGGTATTTTCATCTTGAGGTGAATCTATTAATTGTGTCCACTTCATGAACACTATGCTTCCTCACAAAGGCTATTTTTTAAGCAATTAATAAGATGTCAATTGGTGCGCCTCGTCAAAAGGAATAAATTTTGTTGTTATAATATTGCTATATTCCCAAACTTGAAAAAAAGTGTTACTAATAAGCGCAAAAATTATAAATTCAAACAATTTTACCTCAGGTTGTTTGAAGATGAATGCAAGCACTGTATTAATTTTTTATCAACTAAATACCACTAAATACCAACTAAATACCATATTTAAAAAAATTATTTATTGAAAGTCTTTTATTACTTAAAAAACATTAATAAAAATTATTGAAAATTTCTAATTTGTTATGTCAAAATATTTAATAAATCAAAATCAATTATTCTTGGTAAAAAAGATGTATAACATTTAAAACGGTTTTTGAGAAAAATATAAAATAAAAAAATATATTTCTTCTTATCTGATCCGACTCAAAACTAGACATATTTTAGACATCATATGGGATTATAATTCCTCCAGATTTCGTGAGTCTAGCTCAACTCGCTTGCAAGATATAATTTAAAAAGTCATTGTTCCTGGGGTCGAATTAGGTCGAGAAATGCCAAAAATTGAGATTCGAAAATTTCCATCGTTACAAAGCTTCCTCTATGAGGAAGCAAAAATTATTTACTCAGTTTGGCTGGAGATTTAAAATTCAAAAAAATCCCTAAAACACCGAATTTGTCATTTTTGCATGAAAAAATTGGACAACTTAATTGGCTTGGTGCTGTGACATCCGCAAACAGTACAGTCCTAATTAATTAATTAAAATTCTCGATTTAAAATTGAATTCTGAAGAATTAAACTTTGGGACGAGTCAAATCCAATTCAGACAAGCAAAGGTAAGGTAATCAAATTCAGTACGTTTATTTAAATTACATAAAGGAAGAGTGAAGAGCACGAGAGCCGAAGAAAGTGGTGAACAGGTACAGCGAGAGAGTCTTAACCCTTTCAGATTCTGGATGAAGTTGAGCAGCAAGAACGATCACTCTCCAGATGAATTGGAAGTCTATCCCTTTCAAGATGAAGTTGATAACTGTCAATAATTCAGGTTGACTAGCAGGATGAGGAGAGCCTTAATACTTTCAGTCTCCGGATGGTGCCAGAGTCACTGGTTCTCTTTCCAAAACCGGGGAGAACTTAATTCTCAAATTAAGCTAATTCAAATTAGAATGCGTTCACTTAGCTGACGCAGGGAAAATTAAGAACTGCACTAGACTAACGAAGAGTAAGAGCTGTCTCGAGTGTGAAGAAAATTAGAACTGACTTGATGGTGGTTGATCCTCAGCTTTTGAACAAGTTTTTCCCCCCAATTTACTGGATCAATATTATTTTAAACAGTCCCTTATGTGTGAAGGGTGGTGGGTACCCTTCGATTTCATTTTATTAAATGGGACCTCTTCGCTGGCAGTGATAAGTACCCTCTGGAGGAAGAGGTCAGTGTATGACCTACCAACAGATTCAGGAACTAGTGTAGATTAGTGCATCATCTGTTTATGACATCCTGCACAAGCACCTAGAAGTAAGGAAGGTTTGTTCACTCTGGGTGTCTCACTCGCTGACGGACGAGCAGAAGCACAATATGGTGAATGATGCAAAGAGGTGCTTAAACTCTTTGATTCCGGGAAATCTAAGGATATTGGCAGCATCATAATGAGTGATGAGACTTGGTTGTACCATTACGATGTACCAACAAAATCTCAGAGTAAGATGCGGCTCTTCAAAGATTAAAAAACTCCAGTGGATGTCCGAAAATCACGTTTGACAATGACACGCATAATTGTCGCATTCTTTGGAAAACATGGTATTGGTGAAATAGTCGTATTAGAAAATGAACGCAAAGACACTATTTCCTGGTACACCCAAACATGTTTCACAAAATTCATTGAACAACACAGGAACATGAGACCAAGATCTCGACTCGACACGTGGCACACTTGGAGGAAATGCACTTTTTTCGTTCAAAAATGTCCAGAGCTTTCAATTTTGGTCCGACTTTTAATTTTTTAAAAAATGAAAGTGCATTAAATTCTAAAGAGCATCGCGGTTTAGATTTGTCTCCTCTATTTGTTTATTAATAATTTTTTCACCTAAAGTATGGAAGAACTGAAATTTTTAACATAACAATTTTTTACGCTTTAATAACTGGTTAAGTGAACTTTATATTGTCTGAAATGAATGTTTGGGGACTCACGAAATACAAATAATTTGTCTATTATTCCGTTCAATTGTTATAAACAAATTTTATGAACAAATTGGCAAATATTCTTATTATCGGTAAAAAATTTTTCTTCTCACTAAAAGTGCTTCGTATTAATGTAGGAATGACATTTAATCACAAAAATAATCACAAAGATAACAATAACCGTTTTTTTAAACAATTCTTATATTTAAATATAAGATTTAAATACATTTTTATAAACAAATTAGATAAGCAAATTCAAAATTTTTGCCCTTTTGCGTATAAAAAAATTTTGTTGCACTGGAAATGAATAAAACTATTGGATGAATGACTAATAGGGTTGTCCGTAAATTAAGGTCTCCAACGATCTCCAGTCGCAACGGAGCGAGATAGCTTAAATCTGACAACAGCGCCGTGTTACTTGCTTCCTCCACCACTATTCTAACTGATCCCTACCTCTCTGCGACGCTCACTCTCGCCTCAGCAGCCGTAAACGATGGATGGGTAAATTAACGCTCCCGCCAAGTGTGAATTGCGGTCTGTGATAAGATTTCTGTGGTTTAAGGGGACAAATCCTATTGAAATCCATCGCCAGTTGACCGATGTGTACGGAGAAAAGTGTATGGATGTGAAAAATGTGCGTAAATGATGTCGGGAATTCGCAGAAGGCCGTACAAACGTGCACGACGAGGCCGGCCGCGGGCGTCCCTCAGTATCCGACGAGAC
>JBAGKK010500605.1:0-14818 GCA_037177015.1 Euceroptres primus | reverse complement strand
ATTGCAAATATCTATTAAACTAGACGTGATAGCAACAAACGGAAGCCAGATTCGTGTTCAGCATTGAAAAGTACTTCAGAAATGATATGTCGCATTCAGCGAGAACATAGGTCATTTTTGTTGATCAGTGTAATTACGATTCTTTTCAAGGGAGAAAAGAAAACGAAGAGAGAAGTTTTATGAAATGAAGGGAATTATTGTACTATTTGGAATATTTCTCTTTGTCAATGTCAAGTAGCAAATGAAGTGTGTCAGTGATCAGAAGAAAGAATGAACTAATGAGCATAATAACCAGAAGCAGCAGAGATGAGGAAAAAAAATCAGATTACTTAGATTGTTCATCGCGCTTTCCCTTAATCCATTTGTATTTTTAGTGGGCACTTAAAACTGTTTTTATTTCAGGTTTATATAAAAGGAGGATTTTCAGAATAAATTCTTTGGTATTAATAGTTTTCAAAGAATGATATAATCCTCTTTTCCTAAAACCAAAGCAATGAGGAAATAAGCATCATTGAAAGAGAAAAGCTCAGAAGCATAGAAGTTAAAATTTAAATAGCAATAAGTGCTGACTAACAGCAGTGAAACAAACTTCAGATTTTCAATTTTAATTTTAAATTCGAGATTTACTATTTTGGTAGAATTACCAAAACGTAAACCTTTTTCAAGCTATTAGAAATGTTCTAAAAACTATTTTTTAGCTGAATATTCCGAACAAGTTGTTTAGTTTGTCATTAAAAAAAAACTCTTTTGTCCTATTCCAGTTTTTTTTAATTACTGAAGCAAACAAAATTAAGCGGGTTAAGAATAGTTTTTCAAAAACCTTGGATTTCAGCTCTCATATATACAAATTATCATTATAAAATCCCACATAACATGTCAGAAAATAATTACTAGTCAATCTTAAATTTTAAAGCATAAAATAGAATATAAAATTATTTGGAAAACTATATCAAGGAAGATGTTCATATTTAAACATTGAAATTTAATGAAAATTTATTTCAAATTTAAATATTGAAATTTAATTCAAATTTATTTTAAATTTGAATATTGAAAATGACATTTGCAAAAGCCTTGTTATGCGAGATTTTCCGAAAGCAGATTTTATTAACAAGATTGAAAGCTGATTTCTGTATAAGTCAAAATTTCTTTTCATCAGCAAACTTGCATTATTTTTAAGATACACTCAACACGCGTAATAAGGCCGGCTTCAAGGTTCTTCACGCTTGAATGCTTCTGTCTCCCCCCCTGAGCGTCCCGCGACGGCCCCATCGCTCGGGCAGTCAGGGCCGCCAGAAGTTGTTTACATTGCGACTCTCTGCGCATTTACTTTTGTACGTTCAGAGACTATATACGCAGTCCTGAGTGTTGACATAAGAGTGCTCCCTCGTCGCTTTAAATCAGTTCAATCTGGATTTTAACAGTACCCATTATAGTGCCGTCAACCCCCGAGGCCGGCCTTATTACGCGCGATGAGTGTATACAAATGTTGCAAAGTTAGGACTCTGAATTTCAAAGATTTACCTTGTCCCGCTGAAGGAGGCGCGGATCTCTCATTGTGTAGCTCTGCACTTCTCGTGATAATGAGCTGGTTGAGCTCCAGCGAGAGAGCTATATTCCATATACAACACAACAATGTTCTCTCACAGACAAATTTTCACCCAAAGCTGTTTATAAATTTAATGCTCGGAGAACTCTTAATACCAACCATGTAATTTATAAAACTATTTCTAAAATTTATATTTAAATTCGAATTACTACCGGCAATTTAATTTTGGAGTTGTTGTACGTTGAAGAGTAAATTCTGAATCAAAGGAAACAATTGCGAACAAAAAATTAATTAACTTTAACTCAGAAGGTCGATATTAAAAGAGCTCCAAGCTTGTTTACGTATTCCAGAACGAAAGTGTTTCTAATTAAAAATAATATAATAATGTGTGCTTACAAGAATTTCATGCAGATGCAGAAAAAACTAAACTGGAATTTCCAGCACCAAACACATTCCACCAAACCAAAAACCAAAACATTATAAAGCCACTCTTTCGTTTCTTAAAAATGGTAAATACTGTGTAAAGCAAATCAAATAAAACCAATCAAAGAATGCTAAGCAAACAAGAAAACAGGAGAAAGAAACATTTATAAAACCACACACCGCATTTTTATAGCTCTAAGCAAATTTTAATAGAGGATGATTTAAGTTTTGGGGTAAAGAACATGCAGAAGAGCTTTTCAAAAATGAAAATACATCAAAACATTTAAGTCTTTTGAACAAAAGCCGGTTACAACAATTATTCTATCCATAATTTTCCTGTAACAATTTGAATTTAAACAAATATGTAATTGCAACTGACTCTATTCTATTCATCATTTTCCTGTAAAAATTTAAATTTAAACAAATATGTAATTGCAACTGACTCTATTCTATTCATCATTTTCCTGTAACAATTTGAATTTAAACAAATATGTAATTGCAACTGACTCTACTCTATTCATAATTTTCCTGTAACAATTTGAATTTAAATAAATAATTGCAACTGTCTCAAGTTTTCGTTAATGATCAGCAAAAGCAGATACTGATGCAGCAAATGCTTTAAAGCAAAAAATAAAGCAATATATGTGAAATTAATGGAAATATTCTTACAATTGGAAACATTTTTGTTATTTGGTTACATCATTCTGCTTCCCCGACTGCTTGCAGAAAGAAAAACAAAAGAAAATTATATTATATTCATTAATAAATGAAAGATTGTAATTAGTTTTCAATTAAATTAAATTTTATCATTTAAAAGCAAAATTAATTCTCTAAGTTAGAATATTCCTAAAACTGGCGATAAAAATTGTAAACAAATTAAGAACTGATAGGTAAAAATTGTTAGGACATTCAATATCGAATAATTTAGTAAATTACAATTTTTAGTAGTTAAATCCTAGTAAAAAACGTTAATTGATTTTAGTAAGAATTTTTCGGTATAAAGAAGGTCCCAAAGAAAGCAACAAATTAAAAATATGTAATTGGCAACGTTTTGGACCTTATATGGTTCCTTTTCAAGCCATCTAAAAAATAATAATTTATTATAAACAACGACTTTAGTTTAAAAACATAAATACAAAGAAAAAATATAAAGCCATATATAGGTAACAAAAATTATCGATATAAAATAACAAAATTTTGAGTAAAAAAACAGAAGTTCAAAAAAATATATATCTTAAGGAAAGCGTGAATTTCTAGTGTATAATATAATAAACAGTGTATAAGTTTTTTTAACAATAAAAAGTCATAAATAAAATGTTTTACACATGTTGAGAGACGATGAAAAAGAGCGACATAGGAATTATTATCCCCCTTTTATTATTAAAAAAAAAATCCATGAAGGTACCGGGAAAATGCATTTATTGTTTAAAAAACTTCTACACTATTTATTACATGCACTAGAAATTCAAGTTTTTCTTAAGATGTATATTTTTTTGAACTTCTGTTTTTTACTCAAAATTTTGTTATTCCATGTCTCGATAATTTTTGTTATTTATATATGGCTTTATTTATTTTCTTTATATTTATGTTTTAAACTAAAGTTTTTGTTTATAATAAATTAATATTTTTTAGATGCCTTGAAAAGGGACCATATAAGGTCCGAAACGTTGCCAATTACATCCTTTTAATTTGTTGTTTTCTTTGGGACCTTCTTTATACCAAAAATTTCTTACTAAACTAACCAAGGGTCAAAACTGAAGAAAGAATGCACGTTAATTGATTTTATTACACATTATAAAAATATTCTTTTTGCAGAAATGTAATCCAAGAGCATAAATTATTTTTTCTTCTCAGAGCAGAATTTCCACCAAATAGAACTCCGTTTCAATATAACCAAAAATGCATGAGACTTGCAGCCTGAAATCGAAATTTTCGAAAAAGTCATACAAAAATATTCTACCATTTAAAGCACCTCGAGACGAACAGAAATCGAGAAAAATTGACACTGCATAGTTATTTGAATTCCAGACGACAAAAGTAAGGGAAAGACAGGGGAAAATATACCTCGATGCAATAATACAAAAATCGAAACACAGGGGAAAAAAGACACGTAAATTTTAACATTACAGTTCCAAAAAAAAAAAAAACGTTTAAAAGAAAAAGAATTAAGCTGCATACTGCGAAAACTACAGTCGCGAGATACACAGACGATATTTTACAATTTATGTTTTTTTCTTGTAAGATGTAGTGTAATCTGAACGAATATGTGAAACTGTATTGTCAATGTCGTGTAGATTGTGATGCATTGATAATGAAAGTTGAGGAGTCATGAACAGTTGAACACTAATGAATGATTTTGATTTTTTTGACTTACCTCTTGAGGAGGGTTTTCGGCAGTTTGCTGCGTCGGAATTGGCGTTGGAGTTAAAAAATCCACAGGGGCGTTGGGATCGTTAACTTCAACAGAGAAAGAAAAATCATTATTGCTAAGAAGTTATAAAAAAATATTAGAGAAAGTAGATAATCAGATTCTTTAAAAATCTCGATTATTATTCAAGTTTTGGACCATTGCTGTAAATCATTTTTAAAAAACACTTAGAGTTAGTTACGCTTGACTGGTTCTGCCCCCCCCCCCCCTAATCGTCCCTTGACGGCCTACACTGAACCTCATCGCTTGAATAGTCAGGGCCGCCAGAAGTTGTTTACATCGCGACTCTCTGAGCATTTACTTTTGTACGTTCAGAGACTATATACGCGGTCCTAAGTGTTGACATAAGAGTGCTCGCTCGTTGCTTTAAATCCGGTTCAAACTGGATTTTAATAGAACCCACTAACTGGCCGTCTATCCCCGAGGCCGGCCAGTTTGCGCAGGACGATTGTAAAAGCTAAATTAAAAGCATGTAAAAGCTAAATTAAAAGCAAAAATATTATTTTCCCCGATTGCTAAATTATATTGCACCTTGAATACTAAAAAAAAATCAACTAACCTGGAGCAGGGATAAACAATTGAGGCGACGAAGCAGCCATGGGTGCTACTGGAGAATTAGCAGGAGTTGGTAAATTCGAAGACACTCCAGGAGATTTCCTTCCATTTGGATTCATGACATCTATGTAATTAGCTCGCATACTCCGGCCCTTTTGAAGTTTATACACATTGCTACCAGCGATCAATTTTGAACTATTCACAGCCATTGATTCATTGACTTGACCATTGGGTGGTATTATTTGCTGGGTCGTAATATTTGGTTCCGGAGGTAAATGCTTGAATCCCAAGTCGCTCGCTTTTGGAGGAGGTCCAACAGATCCGCCAGTACCATCGCTATCTTCTTCTTTATTCATCCATTTCTTGGCAACTGGATCCCATACAATCTAAATGGCAACAAATAAAGCAAACTCAAAATTCAATTTCACTAGAGGAAGCAAAGCTAATTCAAATTCAAATAAAACAACTTTGAAATTCAAATAAAACAGTCGAGTTTTCTTAGACATTTTTTTAAATCACGAAACTAGTCAAATTTTCAGGGCTCGGTAACAGGCAAAAACTTTTGCATTCTTCAACTTGTCTTGTTAGAAAGAAGTGCGATGCCAGTTAATTGATGAATTGTGATCTAGTGTAAATTTAATTGTAAATAACATGTATATTAGCAAAATTTTAGTAGAGTTGTGAGTTGAAGTTCATTTGTTTTAATTCAAATTAACACTGCGACTGCAGTAACGTTCAAAGTACACTCATCGCGCGTAATAAGGCCGGGCGTAATAGGGCCGGCTTCAAGGTTCTTCACGCTCGACTGCTTCTGTTGCGACGGCTCCATCGCTCGAACAGACAGAGTCGCCAGAAGTTGTTTACATCGCGACTCTCTGCGCAGTTATTTTTGTACGTTCAGAGACTATACATGCGGTCCTGAGTATTGATATAAAAGTGCTCGTTTGTCGCGTTAAATCCGGTTCAAACTGGATTTTAATAGTACCCATTATAGTGCCGTCTACCCCCGAGGCCAGCCTTTTTACGCGCGATGAGTGTAAATTAAAGTGAAATTAGAAATTTATAAACACTGTACAAATTTTAAAAAATAAACACAAGATCTTGAATTTACTAAGAAAGAAATTTAGAATTTGAAAGTATTCGAAAATTGACTAGAAAGTTAACATTTAAAAGCGTTCGAAATTTAAAAATTCCGAAGTTAAAAGTCTTTCATAAAAGATGAAAGATTTCATAAATAAAATTTCATCAAATAAAAAATTTCATAAAAGATAAAAGATTTCAAAAGTAAAAAAATCAAATTTTAAACTTTCAAAAAAAAAAAATGCTTAAAATTTAAGTCCAACGCTACAAAAAATAGCTTTTAAGTGTTGGAATTATAGAACTTCAAACTATTAAAATCTGAAGGTGCTCAAAATTAGAAGCTTTTAAATTTGAAAACTCTTGAAATTCAAAACGAACAAACTGAAAAACGAATAAATTGAAAAATGTTTTAACACAGTGGAAACATCAAATTTAGAGGCCATTGGAAATAAAAATAAAAATTCCATTTCTCGTCACTTTAATATTACAACGAGGAGTTAATTCCTAGGATTTTTAGTGTACACTAGATTGCAAGATTTCAAGATTGCATGGGATTGCATAAGATTGCAAAATATTGTATGAGACTGCAAAAAAATTCCATGGATTATAGGAAATTCATTATAGAAAATCATAATATAGAAGACAATTATAGGGCAATCAGCACCTAAAAATCTTAACCTTCTCTCCTTGAATTGTTGAAATCCGTAGAAATCCCTTTAAAAAAATTTAATTTATTCCGTAAAGTATATATCATTTGAAATCCCTTGAATATAAATTGAATTAAACTCTAGAAAAAACGTAAAAATTCCTAGAAATCTTTGAAATCCTTGGAGATATAATGAAATCCTTTAAATCTTGTGAAATTCCTTTAAATAACTTAAACTCCCTTGAAATATATGGAATCGCTAAGAATCCCTCAAAATTCAATGTTTCATTTATTTTCCAAAGTCTTCTAGAAATCTCTTCAAATCTTCGGAAATCCTACACAATTCTTTTAAATCCCTTGAAATCTTTGGAAAACGTAAAAATCCATTTAAAAAGTATAAATCATTTGAAAGTCCTTGAATATAATTTAAAATAAACTTATTAATTCAAGTCCCCTTTTTTAAAAAAAAAACTTTTAAATCTCTAGAAATCTTTGAAATCCCTTGAAATCCTTGGAGATCTAATAAAATCCTTGAATCTTGCGAAATTCCTTGAAACACCTTCAAATCCCTTGAAATCTTTGGAAAACGTAAAAATCCATTTAAAAAGTATAAATCATTTAGAAGTCCTTGAATATAATTTAAATTAAACTTATTAACTCAAGTCCCCTTTTTTTTTAAAAAAAACTTTTAAATCTCTAGAAATCTTTGAAATCTCTTAAAATCCTTGTAGATTTAATAAAATCTTTGAATCTTGTGAAATTCCTTGAAATACCTTCAAATCCCTTCAAATCTTTGGAATCGCTAAGAATCCCTCGAAATTCAATGTTTCATTTATTTTCCAAAGTTCTCTAGAAATCCCTTAAAATCTTTGGAAATCCTACACAATTCTTTGAAATTCCTTGAAATCTTTGGAAAACGTAAAATTCCATTTAAAAAGCATAAATCATTTGAAAGTCCTTAATTATAATTTAAATTAAACTTATTAATTGAAGTTCTCTTTTTAAAAGAATACGTTTAAATCTCTAGAAATCTTTGAAATCCCTTGAAATTTTAGGAGATTTAATAAAATCCTTGAATCTTGTGAAATTCCTTGAAATACCTTCAAATTCCTGGAAATCTTTGGAATCGCTAGGAATCCCTTTATATTTCATTTCATTTAATTTTTTTCCAAAGTTCACTAGAAATCTCTGGAAATTTTTTTAAATCCTTGGAAATATTTTTAATCCCTCGAAAACCGATGAAATCTTTTAAAATTAGTTTATACATTTAGAACCCCCATAAAATGCTTTTAAAAGCCTTAAAACCCGTAAAAGTCCATCGAAATTTATTTAAGTCCCTCGAAATTTATTTAAATTAATAGCTTAAAATCTTTTGATATGTTTAGAAACCTTTAATATTCCTTGTTTTTATGAAATCTGACGAAATCGCGCTTAAAATCCATGGAAATTCTCTGGAATACAAAATAAATTAAACTTATTTTTTTTTAAACCGTTTAAATCCCTATCAATCTTTGAAATCCTCTAATCTTGTGAAATTCTTTGAAATGCATTAAAATCCCTTGAAATCGCTAGGAATCCCTTCAAATTTAATTTAATTTCCCAAGTTTCCATTGAAATATTTTGAAATCTTTGGCAATCCTACAAAATTCTTTTAAATCCCTTGAAATTTTTTAAATTTTTTGAAATCCTTTGGAATCCCTTAAAACCTCATGATATGTTTGGAAATTACGTTAAATAAATAAATAGATCATTCGTTTGTACTTCCTCTATTTTTTGCATCTACTCTTTCAATATTTTAACATTCTTAATTGCTATGCTGATTTTCTTATAATGATTTTCTATAATGATTTTTCTAGAATCGTGACAAAATTATTAGAAATTCCTTTTTAAAAAATCATTATCGAACTACACTGAATTTCCTATAATATTTTTTCGTAATGGGGGATTACAAGATATTGTAAAATATTGCATGGGATTGCAAAGGATTGCATAAGATTGCAGAGTGTACACCAGATTGCAGGAGTAATTAACCCCTCGTATTGCCATAAGTTAAAATTAAAATTACTGCAGTCATAGTTTAAAGTTAATCTATCTTTCTGTGAAATTTGCAATATACTGGCCTGTTTCCGTTTTCGACTTACGAAAATAGTCGTCTACCAAAAGAATCCTCCCGAGCCCTTAGAACATATAATCGTCTCACGTGATTTCTCAATTTCATAAATTCTCAATTACTTCAAAGAATTGGACCCTTACCGATGGATTACTGTCATCCGGTAGAATCATCTGATTTTTTGGCTTCAGAGCAAGTTTGCTGAACAGGCCACCAAACCAGGAACTTCCAGCGTTTGAACCTTTCTTATCACTAGATTTCTCAGCAGCTTTCTTGGTCTCTGAGGCTGCTTTCGAAGACTGCTTCGGTGCATCCAGGGCGTCTAATTCCTCCAGCGGATCGTACTGCTTACTCGCTGAAGGACCCAAGGAAACCCTTGGCTGATGCTACAATAAAACAAAAATCCGTCAGTGCAGATTGACTTTAAGTCGTTCCTCCCACTTTTATAATAAATTATACTTTCACGACAATTTGATTACTTCTGTAAGAGTTGAGAGAACAGCGATAAACGAGAGCGAGCTTCGCATGCGATCTAACTATAAATAACATCTCTTTTCTCAACCTGAGAGTTAATATTTTCAGTAACAATTTTATCTACAAAGGAAACATACATAACCAGAAAAATATACAGAAATCAACACACCGGGATTCAGTTTGGCCGCAACGTACAAGCAGACATTTTTCGAGAATTGAAAGCCATTTTCTGGTATCATATACTTTATTTGTTGCTTCACATTATCGACTACACTTTTAAACATATTATCGACATTCAGATTAAAAATAAGTGTAAAAGTAAGATTGTAGTAACTCTAAGAAAGTAAAATTGCAAAACCTCGTATAAACGAAGAACTACTTTGTTTAAAATCTGATTCGACTACTTAGCGTCTCGAGTCTTAATAATAAATTCTTTAAATATTTACAGAGAGTCTCCCTAAATAAGACATACAGATGTAACATTCAGTGTCTTTTTAAATCAGTGTCTCCTTAAATAAGACATACGGATGTATGTCATTCAGTGTCTTTTTAAAGTATTCAAAGCTCTTCCGATTCGTAATTAATGGGGGCGTCAATCTGAAAAGTTTTCAGAGTGTCAATCTCGCCCTTTACATTCTCGAAATTTTTGCCCCTGAAAGGAAGATCGATAGGATAAGTTCCGCCAAAAATTAAAGGCTTGCATCGCGATAATTCCGCATCTCCCTGACCTTCGTATCCTCGACTCCAAGCATCTACAGTATCACAAATAACATCTTTCCTGCGAATATGCGGCGCAACTTTCACTATCTTTTTTTCATCGAAATTGCAGTACTGAGTCAAGGATTGACCGGTCATTTCAGAGGGAAGACTCGGGCGTCTTTCGCTGTCTGAAGAGGAGCTGGACATTGAAAAAGACTCGAACTTGAGGCGCCTCAACTGAATATCTAAATCGGTAGTTTTCGCCGGGACTTTATTCACGTTTTCAAACTTTTGATCGATGATTTCTCTCGTAGACAATTTTTTCTTAAGATTACACTTGAGAAAAGTTGGCGGCTGAGCCAGTGGCGGTTTCGAAAGACTCGGATTTACTTTCTTTGGTTTCGGCAGTTCCTTAGGATGGATCTTGTTGCTTAACAAGAGTTTTGGGTACGAGGACGTTACTTTCGGATACTTAATTGTTTTTGGCGATTTTTGTAACTTGTGCGAAGAATCTACAGGTAGAACTTGGGGATCTAAGTAGAAAGGTGAATTGTCTAAATCGTCCCAAGTTTCTGACCTAATAATTGTTCTGCGACGTCGAAGCGAGTTTACAGCAAAGGCTTCCAAGTGTTCGGGACCGAGGTTACTATTCGGAGTAAGCGTTTGAATACTTACTTCCGGTGATGCTGTCTTTTCTTCCTTTTCCGACTGTCCAGCGAGCATAAAGAAAGAGGCGATAAACGTTAATCCTTCCTTCCTCTCTTAAATATGCCACATTCATTAAATGCAAAACTTCTTTCAAAAATTCATTTTATTTGTCTTTTATAACCAGTTGCCAAATAGAAGAAAAATAAAAAGGATCATTAACTGAGATATTTTGAAATTCGGATGGGCATTTTTCCAAAAGAAGATGTTTAAAAAGTTCAAAGAAAAAGTTAAAAATAATTACTATTTTAAACACTCCAACGTGGCCCACAATATTGAAAAAAATTTCAAGTATTTCTAAGTAGGAAAATTTTCAATTTGGAGGCTACAGAAACTTCTTGCCACTTTAGTCTGAAATAAACTGAATATTTTACTTTACCTCATAACCCCATTTTCCCTGTTGTTGATTGCTGTCAACTTCAGGCTGATCCGTCGAATACTGAGCGGAAGGCTGTTGCTGCCACTCAGAATGTCCGTATTCCTGAGACGTGTAATCTTGTTGATTGTAGACTTGTTGATTCCAATAATCCTGTTGTTGTGTTTGCTGATACTGACTGGTGTCAATATTGGTTCCGCTATACTGATCAGTCTGCTCGGCAATGTTGTATGGTTCCTGAACATTGGAAAGCGACGTCTGCCATTCAGGGTGTGATTCCACTGCAGGCACTTCCATCAACGAATTTGGCGCCTTCGAGTATTCTGGCTGAGTTTGTTGTTGGTTCCAATGTTGTTGCTGAACTTCATACTGATCCTGATTCATGCCGTGCAATTCTGGTGTTGTTTGGGAAGCGTAGCCAGTATCCTGAACGATTTCTCCACTCTGCAAAAAAACGTTTATTAAAAAAAAACACAATTAAAAATAGCTACAAAAATTATTAGGTAATCATTTCGTGAATAACTTGTCCGAAAATAAAATACCTGATATTTGCTGACTATTCCTTCCAGTTTATAAAGCCAGGTAAGATTCGCGACGTCTTCAATCGAGTCTTTGCAAACCGGATCATGGAACTTGATCCTATTGCCAAGGGTATAAACTTCGTTTATAAAAGATCCCTTGTATTTCGAAGGCTCGTTGGCAATATTCACTGCGATTTGTTCAATGTAAAGCAAGGCTTTCTCGATCAAACCATAATCCACCAACTTCGCAGCCAAGTTGAACTTAAAGTTCTGTAGATCTACGAGAGTGAAGCCTGGTTCACTCAAATTGCGAGCGTACTCATAGATTTCAGTGAGCATTATAGCGTCGTTATTAACGAATTCAGAGTAAGGTTTGTGATGATTTGATCCTATGAGAACCAGTTTCACTCCATTGGCACCATAGGGACCAAAGTCACTTTGTGCAAGGATGTAACAGAAGTGTGCTGCGGAAATATCTCCCCTGGCTGCAAGCGTGTCGCCCATAATTGTGATCGATCTGTGATTCACTTCTGGGTTCTGTGAAGTGTTGGAGATTATCATTGCTAAATGAGGTCTCCAGTCGTCCCACGTTGCATCTGCTATGCACTGAAACCCAAGCAGAAAAATATAACTTACATTTTTAAAAAATGGAATTAGAATAGAATTTATATTTGAAATTAATAATTTGAACTTACAGTTACGCTGGCTGGCACTCGACCAGAATGCAGTTGGTACAAAGTTTGCAGGGGGTCGTTAGAAGGCAAACTATTTGCAAAACGAGTCATGACTGAAGCATGAGTTCGCTTATCTAATTTGCTTGCGAGGAAGAGAGCGTGTCCCCAAAGTCCCTCATCCATTGCATATTCTGTCGAACAAAATATAACAAATAATTAGTTAAATTAGATAAAAAACTGGACTGGAAACTAAAAGAGTTTATATTTTTAACTGACCTAAAGCCTCTTGAACAAGGCCATACAACAAAGTATTCCTGAATTCGTCGGTCATTTGGTTAACCGTTTTTCGTTGTTTGGAATTGTCTTCTTTTTCCTGAGGAGTAACTGTATCCCGCACATTTCCGTCTTCACCAGAACCACCTGATCTCTGCGATATGGTCGATTCTCGCCTCATTAATTCGCGTTGGTTTTTATTGTAAGGATATGCATCTTTATTCCGCAGCAAAAGCGCTGCTATATCCACTCCAACAACATTCTGTTAAAATAAATAGTAAAATGTAGCATAAAAATTTGAAGTTTAAAACGAAACATATTTTTTTAAATTGTGTTTCAGCATTGGATAAAAGTAAATCTTACCCCATTTTGTTGAATCAACATAATCATGAGTTCATACAAAAGAATGTAGGATTCTCGATCCACCATGTCGTTATTACTCGCTGCTTTCTTTATTTTAGCTTCACAGTATTCTATGATAGTTTTCTTATGAGTCACGCCCCTGTTAATAAAAAAATTGTAGGCACTGTTTGAATGTAGTATTCGAGAGGTTAATTAATCCTGCAATCTGGTGTACACTCTTCCTGCAATCTTATGCAATCCTTTGCCATCTCATGCAATATTTTACAATACCTTATAATCCCCCATTACGAAAAATATTATAGGAAATTCAGTATAGGTCGATAATGATTATTACACAATGAATTTCTTATAATTTTTTCGCGATTTTCGTAATTTCCAAACATATCAGGAGGTTTTAAGGGATTCCAAAGGATTTTAACAAATTTCGAGGAACTTGCGCGGATTTTAAGGCTCTTAAAAGGATTTTAAGAATTTTCCAAATATTTCAACTAATTTTAAAAGATTTCATCAAAGGTTTTTAAGAGATTTACAAATATTTCCACGGATTTTAAAGAATTTCGAAACATTTCGACGGAGTTTAGAGAATTTTAAAGATTTCCAAACATTTCCGGGAATTTTAAGGAATTCCAAAGGATTTCAAGAAATTAAAAAAATTCCAAGGGATTTCAAAGAATTTTGTAGGACTGCCAAAGATTTTAAGACATTTCTAATGAACTTGGAAAAATAAATTAAGTTTTATTAAATTTGAAGGAATTCCTAGCGATTTCAAAGATTTCAAGGGATTTTAATGTATTTCAAGGAATTTCACAAGATTAAAGAATTTCAAAGATTGATAGGGATTTAAACGGTTTAAAAAAAAAAAGTTTAATTTAATTTGTATTCCAGAGAATTTCCATGGATTTTAAGCGCGATTTCGTCAGATTTCATAAAAACAAGGAATATTAAAGGTTTCTAAACATATCAAAAGATTTTAAGCTATTCCAAATGACTTAAATAAATTTCGAGGGACTTTCACGGGTTTTAAGGCTTTTAAAAGCATTTTATGGGGGTTCTAAACATAATTTCAAGAAATTTTAAAAATTTCTACAGATTTAAACGTTTTTTAAAACAGTAACTTCAATGAATAAGTTTAATTTAAATTATAATTAAGGACTTTCAAATGATTTATACTTTTTAAATGGATCTTTACGTTTTCCAAAGATTTCAAGGGATTTGAAGGTATTTCAAGGAATTTTAAGGATTCAAGGATTTTATTAAATCTCCAAGGATTTCAAGGGACTTCAAGGATTCAATTTCAAGGATTCAAGGATTTTATTAAATCTCCAAGGATTTCAAGAGATTTCTAGAGATTTAAACGTTTTTTTTTTTTTTAAGAGGACTTCAATTAATAAGTTTAATTTAAATTATATTCAAGGACTTTCAAATGATTTATACTTTTAAAATGGATTTTTACGTTTTCCAAAGATTTCAAGGGATTTGAAGATATTTCAAGGAATTTCGCAAGATTCAAGGATTTTATTAAATCTCCAAGGATTTCAAGAGATTTTAAAGATTTCTAGAGATTTAAACGTTTTTTAAAAAAGTAACTTCAATTAATAAGTTTAATTTAAATTATATTCAAAGACTCAAATGATTTATACTTTTTAAATGGATTTTTACGTTTTCCAAAGATTTCAAGGAATTTCAAGGATTCAAGGATTTTATTAAATCTCCAAGGATTTCAAGGCACTTCATTTCTATTTCAAAGAATTTCAAGGATTCAAAGATTTTATTAAATCTCCAAGGATTTCAAGGGATTTCAAAGATTTCTAGAGATTTAATCGTTTTAAAAAAAAGTAACTTCAATTAATAAGTTTAATTTAAATTACATTCAAGGACTTTCAAATGATTTATACTTTTTAAATGGATTTTTACGTTTTCCAAAGATTTCAAGGGATTTCAAAGA
>JBAGKK010500594.1:0-14819 GCA_037177015.1 Euceroptres primus | reverse complement strand
ACATGAGAATGACAACTCGTTAAAGACCATTTGAAGTTGGCCCCCAAAGTAATAGTTAAAATAACCTAATTTAGGGGTATTTATGTATATTAGAGGGAAAAGAATTTTCTTCTGCATGGAAAAAAGATGAAAATTGTCTATTAGTTTATAAAATCTCTTGATAGCAATGTATATAACTAATTAGATACCATTTTTATGCACAGACAGCTTATATAGCATAATTTGAGCAGTTTTGTTGTAAGAGAAAAAATTTGGTTATTCGGGAATGCCACATTCATTTATTTGGTCATAAAATTTGTTTATAAACAATCGGTTTTTAATTATCTACTAATCTTTGCACCGCATGATTTTTTTGATTAGAACATACTGTATTTTCACACAAAAAAAGAAACGTTTTCTACATTTTAAAACATGAATGCTACATTTCTTAATTAAATATGTTTATGACAATAAAATTGAATATCAACAAATTAATAACCCGTTATGTATGCTTCACTGTTCTTGAAAGTTCTTTTGAATTTATTTCTCTTTAATTCTATAGAAGAAACGGCCAAATCGGTTGATAATTAAGGGCTGTAGACCTATAAGTCCCTATATGCCCCCGTCCCATACATCCTATTTTCCGTACTACCTCCTGTCACAAATTTGACTATTTTATGGAGTTACTAAAGCACTTCGTGCATTAAAAATCATTTTGACGCAGTACTCGCCTCACCAATATGGCCGATGAACAAATACCTACCCACTAGGCCGGAGCGAAATTTTTTTTTAAATTCTAAGGGGACCTAACAGCTGCAGTTTGGTGCCAGAATGTTGCACGAAAAATTACAGAATAAAAATATCTTATGCTCGCGCATTCACTCTGAAGGTGAACAGTGAATTTTTAGTTATTTTGACATGAAATTAATATTTTCATTGCTGCAAATGGTTTTAAAAATTATTATTTATAACTAAAATCATCTTCCGAAAGTTACGGGGCAATAAAAGAAAATCCTTACATATCGAAAATTGTCATTAAACTGACTATTATTCGTCAGTTTGACCTTCAGCGTGGATGCGCGAGCATAAGATATTTTTTTGCCTGTAACTGTTTGCGCAACATTTTGGCACCAAACTAAAACTTTGAGGCCCCCTTAGAATTAAAAATAAATGTTTCGCTCCGACCTACTACCCACCTTAGTTACTCGTTAGTGACGCGCCAGCTTCACTGGCGTCTCATTTTAAAGAAGGCAAATTAGACTCTGTTCTTGACCACTTTCAAACTTTTTCAAACACTTTGCTGAAATTTTCCAGGAATCGAAGTCGGTCCAGAAGTCAAAGGGGCGTCCTAAATGTTAGTACATTCTAGGATCTGGAACCTTGGCGGATGGCACCTTCACTGACGTTTCTTCTTCTTCATCTTCTTCTTAGGTTTTTGCCCCAACAAGTAAGCCATTACAAAGAACACATAAAAAAAGTTACCTTATCTGTCGCTAGGTTCAGACTGTTAGGGAATGAAGGGAATTATTGAAATACACGAAAATACGTGTTGAGGAGAGTGTAAAGTTAACGGATTAAATTGGAGTGCGTTTTTCATTTCTAATATTGGATGTATAAGAAAGCATGTATTTATTGTAATATTTTCGACACTTTTTCTGGATTCTAACGAAACTTATAGGCATTTTGTAAAACAAAATGCTGTTTTATATAAGAAATAGAGGAAAAAAATTCAAAATGTGCATTGGAAAAAACAGCAAAAATGTTTTGATTTGATTTTTGACGAAATAGGCTATATTTTCTTTCGATTTTTTTAAGAATCATATTCCTTGTTCTTTTATTTTCTATTAAAAAAAAAGGGATGGACACTCATCTGCTTTGCGAGTTATGCATATTTAAAGAACAGTAGAATCTATGAATCGCGTAGGTGCTATGCACTATGCCATGCCATACAGCTGCGACCAGCTTAGAATCGAATAAGCAGAAATTCCTGAATTATTTTTTTCGCTTAGAATACTTTCGTTAATTTCGACTGTTTCTATTTAAAAAGCATCAATTCGTCATGGCCGCTTGTAACAATGTTAGCGGCGATCTCCGCTAGTAAAGACACAACTCGTGCACTCTATACCAGGGATTCCCAGCTCGGGGAAATTCCCTACCGAAACAGATGTTGCATTTCCACCTCCATTCCTTCTGAAGAGCTGGAGTGATGGTAGAGTCGCGTAGTTTTCTCCCGTCTAGTGACGTCGCCTAGTACCCAAAATACGAAATATCTGTAGGGGTGCTTACGGGGCGACTACCTTTTAAATATAAAATTGGAATCGCTACTAGAGTTGAAAAAATATATCTGCACTTTTATGCATTTTGTCAGTATTTAAATTTTAATAGCTTTTCATTAGTTCCAGAATTTAATTAGAGCATTTTATGAAAAATTATAAAAAATATCAGATATTTATGGTCACAATCCTTCTTTTAAAATAAATATTCACTTTTATTATTTTGACCTCCAGAGAAGTCGCACGTGTAATGCGATTCATTTTTTACGTGAACTCAATAATTTATTTTTAGAATAACTATCCTGAATAATGAAAAATGCTGTTTTTAAAATAAATTAAAACTTTTTATTTATAATTTAACAAAAAAAACTATTTTAATTCTATTAAGGTAAAAACTTAGTTGAAAAACTCAAGAAACTACTTTTAAACCACTAAATTAAAGACAGTTTAGGAAACTTTTAAAACTATTAAACATTAAAATTATTTTTCATTTATTACAATGTAATTAAATTGATCTTCAAGTTAAGTTAATCAAGAGTATTTTGCGAAATATAATTAAAATAATTTAATAGAATAAATTTTTACTTAGCAAAAAAAAAGTTATTATTCTTTTGAACCTTATTTGCCTAAGGATGTATTTCAGTACACGTGTTTTATAAAAATGTATCTTTAATTTAAATTAACTTTAAATTTTATTTATTGATTAATGTTTTTTATTTATCATAGAATCATTTTTAACACAGAATTTGTTACAATTATCTTTGATAAGAGTTAAAGTATTGGAGAATAACAAGGGTTGAGATTTCATTTAAAAAAAGGTTGTCATTTTTTAAAATGACAACTTTGACTTCGCTTGATGGTCAAAAATATTAAATGCACTTATTTAAATAAAAAAGTTCATTCTACACTTTCAGTGATTAAGCAAATTTATTGAATTTAATTGCGCTATAAAATAGAAAATAGTTTTTGCTACTTTAGAAATAAAAAACTAGAGAAGGTTTAAGAAGAACATTTTACATTCCGTTATTCTAAGAATATATAATCGTAGATAATACTTCGTTGGCTAAGGGGTCTATTTCTTAAGTTTACAACTAATTAGATCTTAAGAAATAGACCCCATAGCCAATGAATGTTCGTTTTAAACAATCTCTAGTTTTTTATTTCTAAAGTAGCAAAAACTATTTGCTATTTTATAGCGCAATTAAATTCAATAAATGTGTTTAATCACTGAAAGTGTAGAATGAACGTTTTTATTTAAAAAAGTGCATTTAATATTTTTGACCATCAAGAGATGTCAGGGTTATCATATTAAAAAATGAAAACCTTTTTTTAGATGAAATCCCAACCCTTGTTATTCTCCAATACTTTAACTCTTATCAGAGATAATTGTAACAAACTCTGTGTTAAAAATGATTCTATGATAAACAAAAGACATTAATCAATTAATAAAATTTAAAGTTAATTCAAATTAAAGATACATTTTTATCACACACGTGTACTGAAATACATCCTAAGTCAAATAAGGTTCAAAGGAATAATAACTTTTTTTTTGCTGAGTAAATTCTATCAAATTATTTTAATTCTGTTTCGCAAAATAATCTTGATTAATCTAACTTAAAGATCAATTTAATTACATTGTAATAAATTAAAAATAGTTTTAATGTTTAATAGTTTTAAAAGTTTCCTAAACTGTCTTTAATTTAGTGGTTTAAAAATAGTTTCTTGAGTTTCTTAACTAAGTTTTTACTTTAATAGAATTAAAATAGTTTTTTTTTGTTACTTTGAAAATAAAAAGTTATAATTTATTTAAAAACAGTATTTTTCATTATTCAGGGTAGTTATTCTAAAAATAAATTATTGAGGTCACGTAAAAAAGGAATCGCATTACACGTGCGACTTCTCTGAAGGTCAAAATAATAAAAGTGTTTATTTATTTAAAAAAAAGAATTGTGACCATAAACATGTGATATTTTTTTATAATGTTTCATTAAATTCTCTAATAAAATTCTAGAATTAATGAAAAGCTATTAAAATTTAAATACTGAAAAATGCATAAAAATGCAGACATATTGTTTTAACTCTAGTTGCGATTCCAATTTTATATTGAAAAGTTAGTTGCCCCGTAAGCACCCGTACAGATATTTCGTATCTTCGGTTCTAGGCGACGTCACTAGTAGAGAGAAAACCTCGCGACTCTACCGTCATTCCAGCTCTTCAGAAGAAATGGAGGTGGAAGTGCAACATCCGTTTCGGTAGGGAATTTCCCCGAGCTGGGCATCCCTGCTCTATACTAAGTATGTAAAAATTTGTATATGTGACGTGTGCCGATGAAAGGGGACTAACTCGGAAAGCTAGGATTTTACAAGACGAGCGATCGAAAGCGAGCCAGCAGACGAGAGTTTTTGGCGAGAGGGAAGGCTCATGAAAAATTTCCCCTCCACGCTGAGAATTGCCGATAGAAGGCATGTTACATGGACTGGTATTATAGGTGAGGCGTGAAGATGTAGTTGTGAGTGGTGGGAGGTGTTTCACGAGATCTTAGTCAGGCCGAAGAAAGCGCGATTTACGGGGTTCCTAACAACCCATTTTTGAACAATAATAACGCTCGGAAATTTTTTTTATCGTTTCATCAAAAAGAGTAAGTCAAAAACTATCGGAAGGTGTAAAAGCTTTCCTCTTTCACGCTGTGAATTGCCGATAGAAGGCACGTTACATGGACCGGTATTATAGGTGAGGCGCGAAGATGTAGTTGTGAGTGGTGGGAGTTGTTTCACGAGATTTTAGGCCGAAGAAAGCACGATTTACCAGGTTCCTAACAACGCAGTTTTGAACAATAATAACGCTCGGAAACTTTTTTTGATCGTTCCATCAAAAAGAGTAACTCAAAAACTATCGGAAGGTGTAAAAACCTGAATATCGATAATTTCCGAGTGTGTCCCCTTTCCTCGGTGCACGTCACATATACTTCCTGTAGAGCGCTCGAGTTGCGTCTTTACTAGCGGAGATTGCGGCTCACGTTATTACAAGTGACCACGACGAGTTGATGCTTTTCAAATGTGAGCAGTCGATTTGTTCTCAAAGGAAGTAATTGTAGAGCTAAAAGAAGTCGATATCATGTAAAAAAGTTAATACACTTCACCGATGGAGCTGGTTCGCAATATAATAACAAATTTAATTTTATTAATCTTGCGCATTGCGATGACTTCGAAAATAAAGAAGAATGGCATTGTTATGCCACTTCCCATGGAAAAGGGCCTTGTGACGGATTATCAGGAACACTAAGGCGCGAAGCTACAGCAGCGAGTCTGCGAAGACCACTTTATAATCAAATTAGTGGAAAGTTGCCTGAGACGGGCTAGCTCCTAAGACGGACACCCCTAATATATTTCTATAAAAAATTTATATTCATATGTCTTTCATATGTATGCTCAGTAGAGTTTTAATTACTTGCAAAGTCCCTTTCTCTTTATTGCCAGTAAATTAACAATAATAGAAAGAAAAGCTTATTTTAGTACATTAAATAACGAACTTTTACCTGTCTAAGAAATCGTAATTTATTAATTTCTAGCGATTAGAAACTGCAAATAGCTTCTATTTCTTGTAGACGATTCTCTAAGCTTTAAAATCATTACTTGCGTTTTGTTCAGTTTTATGCTTCTTAATAAAAAAAAGTTGAAAGACAATGAAGATGCGTGATTCCGAAGACGGGACTTGTGTCGGTTAGAATAAAGAATTTTTTAAAAATATTTCTTTCCTTTGATTTACATCAAGAAATTTTAATCCCAACATAAATAATATTTGTTACTTTACAACTTTGTATAAATAGTTAGTTCTTTATAACATTGTTAATACTTATTTTATCTTTTACCTTATTTGATGCTTATTTTACGTATTTTAATGTATTTTGCATAAATAATTTCTGAAAAAGGGATAGCACATATTTAAATAATATGTAATAATAGCTAAGAATAAAATTTATCAATATCCAGTGTCTAATGACATGCTTTTATGTTTTTTAAAAGGTACCCGTCTTAGGATGTGTTGCTTAAGCCGGGCAGAATACACTAAAAGCGCGGTTGTAGGTCGCGTGGAATAAGCCTTCCACGAAGTAGTTTATACATACAAACACATACAAAAGGCAAGGGGTCCAAGGGGACGAGGAAAGCTGAACTCAGAGCTCAGCGGCGTCTCGCAAGTAGCGTAGCAACAAAGTGCGCAATAGTGACGCAGTAGTCTACGCGTTGCATGCCGTCCGCTCACATCAGTTCGTTTTCAGTGTTTTGGTTATGCGTTATGTGTAATAATTCATAAATAATAACTAAATCAAACTTAACAGTGAGGTAAACGTTGAATTAAACTTATATTTAAAAAATATTTTTCACTCGTGATAAAAATCCAACAGAAATAGTTCATACGACCCTGACTTGTTTATGTTTAGAGACACTTGCTTTAAGCCCAAGGCCATTGAGGCAACCCCCGAAGCTGGTCTTAAATCGGGCGTTCAGTGTACATTTTTTTTTAAATTAAAATTTATTGCCTTTTCAACATTTTTTTAACGCTTAATCGTATGAGCTTTGTAAAGTAAACATCAAACTATCAGGGTAGTAATCGTTTTTGCGTCCGAAATTCCTCAAAATCGAAAATATTTGGAAAATATGGAAAAGGGCCCGTCTGAGGCAATTTTTTCCTACTACGGCTTCCTTGTTGTTCGAATGGGCTATCAGCGCCATGCCAAAACGAAAATTCATTTCCTGCACCATAAGTGAACATGAGTATCATGACAAATTTTTTCCTGATGGATTTCGAAAGCTCAGACAATTGATGGTACGAGAGACATATTCTGCTACTCCTGATACTCAATCAAAAATATTTCAGATACAAAAATCTGCTTCTAAACGAAAGTATATTCTAAGCGAAAAAAGTAATTAAGTAAATAGAGCCCACTTCTTGCTCATTCGATTCTAAGCTGGTCGCGGCTTGACGCCGCGGCACGGCGTAGTGCATAGCACCTAGCGACTCATAGATGTTCTTTAAATTTTCATAACTCCCAAACCAGATGAGCGTCCATCAATTTTTTTAAAAATATTTTTAAATACTTTGAACAATGAACAATTTCCTATTGAAGACAATTTTTTCTTTTTCCAGCATTTTTTAAATTGTCTACAGAATTAGAATTTCATCTTATGGTCGAATCCATTTAAAATCATGTAGGCCGTCGGGCGAAATGTTCAAAATTTGATAGCGAATGAAATATATTTTTGTACGTGAAAAAGTAGGGGAATCGTATTTTTTTTAATCAGCATAACGACATTTTTATAGAGATTTTAAAATTTTAAGGGTACAATGAGTTTTTTTGCAAATTTTACTTTAAAAACTTTACTATTCTGGCTATTTTTGAGATATTAAGGGTTCTCTTGATTTAGTTTGACCAATTTTTTCGCATTCTTTGAAATTCATGAAAGAAATAGTAAAACTATTTTGATTGTTTGTAAAAGCGACAAAAATTGTTTTCCCAAAAATTCCACCTTTTTTCCTAAAATTTTTAAGAATAAGAAGTATCAATATAGTTTGCCCAACACAAATTTTCCATTTGGTATGTTTTCGTTTTTCGGGAGAAAAAAATTATTTTCAATGTATATTGTTTAACGATGATGTAGTTAAAACTCCTTTTACGTCAGAGAGAATGATAAGGTAAAAAACATCATAGATGTACTTAGATGTGTCACGTTCGTGCGACTAAAACTATTGTAATTACTATTAAATAACTACAATTTTCAATAATTAATTATTATCATATGTGACATGGAACGAAGAAACCCACCGGATGACCGAAAATGAGTTTACGAGGAAAAACGGATCAAAGTGAAAGGAAGTCGAAGGAAGACAAAGGGGCCCTCGTACAACTTTGAGCTCCATAAAATTCAATTTTGATTGTGGAGCAATAGGGATTTTTTCATTCGATAGGGGAAATCTTCATTATTCAGAATCAATGAAAACCTGAAAATCGATTTTTTCGGTCATCCGGTGGGTTTCTTCGTTCCACGTCACATATTGTATTCTGTATTTGTATTTGAATTCATCTTTGTATTTGTCTCAATATTACAACTGGATTAGTATTTGTATCAGTGACTCCTGTATATTTGTGGATGGCACGCGACTAGAAAGCTCAGCCCACTCATGGCTAACTTGACCGATGTGCTTTCAAAGCCCCATAGTGAGACTTGCTCTGAGGGCCGCAATTCCATATTGGAACTCTGCAAAGAAATGCCAGCTCCAAAGATGTAGACAAAAAGATATATAACCGCACGGCCTGGACCCAAGTGTGGGTAGGAACATCTTAACTCATCGCGCCGCCGCCAAGTCAATCCCTAACACCAGTTAGTTTAGAAATCTTAGCTCACGCGTCGCGTCAGGCCACTCTCGATAGGATGAATGGTTTCCCTTTCCAGTTTCCAAAGCCTCGTGATTTTCTGCCTCAGTTCGCTATACTTTTGGATCTTAGTTGTATAGCTTTCTTGGATCTTCTTGTCCAGGGGAACCGTTACGTCGATGATTTGGACGTATTGCGACCGCTTATTAAGCACCACAATTTCCGGCCTATTATAATTGTGTCTGCGAGTATACTCTCGCCTAGCTAACCTACTGCAGCCATTACTGATGTGCTCGATGGAGTCATTCGGATCACCACACAGCCGGCATTAATCGTCCACTTCAAGGCGGAGAATATGCTTTTGGTAATTCCTTTTTTCGAGGGCACTATTTATGCTATAATTTGTTACTGACATTCTCTACTTTCACTGAAAGTGTACTTATCTTCTTTTATTAATCGCATACATATGGTATGTGATCTGCTTTGATCGATGTTGTAACCCGTTTCAAAAGCTTACTCATGGAGAAGCTTCAGATTTGAGAATTATTTCCAAAAATCAACTGGAGAAATTGCCTGCTAACGTTCCATTTAATGCAAAGCTGTGTTAGGCTTGCTGAAAAGAATTGCAGTTGCTCCTAGAAAAGCAATTAAATAGTCCTGAGGAAGTTTTTGCAGCTAGTAACGTAGATCTGCCTGGTACGGATCATGAAGTTTCTCTCGCCAATAATAATGTTTCTGATGATCATGATTCCAGTGATGCCACTTTTTCTTCACTACCAATGTCTAAGAAATCAAAGTTACAATACGACAAAGAGTATTTTGAAGCAGCGGTTGAAGTACTGGAACAAATAAAGGATAAGTTTCAGAAATCAAGTAACAATTCGGAGAAAGCGTTACTCCTGAGCCTTGCACCTCAATCTTGGGGTCGTAGAAAATTAGCAAAAGAATTTGGCTGTTCTACACGTCATGCTAAAAAAACGAAATATCTCGTAACTAAGTATGGAATATTGACGTCACCAAATCCAAAAGTAGGGGGGGGGGATTAGCTGCCGAAACCCAAAGACTTATTACATATTTTTATGAAGATGATGAAAATAGTCATATCTTACCTGGTATGAAGGACTTCGTGTCGGCAAAAATGGAAGATGGGAGATGCAAACATGTTCAGAAAAGACTGATACTTTGTAATCTTTCTGAGTTGTACGAAAAATTTAAAATGCAATATCCTGATATTAAAATTAGTTTTTCTAAATTTGCTCAAGTTCGACCTCCTCATTGCGTTCTCACTGGAGCTACTGGCACACACACTGTTTGTGGCACGAGCTAGTCTACAAAGATCATCAAAAGATCAGATTCAAACAGCAGAAGCTTTGTATCAATGGGTAAAGAAAATCGTTTACAGAAACTGTTGGTTTCCTGAGTACGAAAGAGGATTGGATGACGGAATAACACTAATATTAAAGAAGTAATCTTCAGCTACGGATTATGACGTTTTTTCAAAAATTAAGACCAAGAAATAAGCTGTAAGGAAACGTTAACGTTAATGTACGCGTTTGTGAAAGGTAAGGGGACTCACGAAGAAAAAGTACCTCGTTTTGTGAGAGGCAAGGAGATTAACATTAAAAAAGGATATTTTGTGGGATAAAAGAGTTTTAGGTGTTCTTTTTTCATTATTTTATTTATTTATTTAACACTATATTATTATTTTACATTAGAAATAATACTAATAATTAAATAATAATTCAGTTTGCGCCTCTTAGTGACGACGGCAAGGAATTATCGACTAGGAGGCGCAAACCTAAAAAATATGTAGATATAAGTGAAGGGCGACACTGCATACGGGTGTCAGTGCCGAATTTCTGAAAATCTTTGTATTGGCTTAAACTACTTTTTTTCTCTTAACTCATGTCTCTGTGTTACGTTCGTACTATTTTATAGATTTCTTTTTTATTTAACCTAGCACCTTTATCATAAAGCACCTGAGATACTGATCCAGTAAACCACAGTTGCATCGGCTCTAGTGTCTCCATGCAATCGTGATGCATTCCAGAGTGATCTGTTTGCAACGATTTATAGATATAAAATAGTAATTAATTTTATAAATGAACAATGCGATCCAAGGATTTAGCAAGGATCAAAAGTCACGAGCAAAATGTTTCCGAAAATCCACCCAAACTAATTATTTTCTAAAAGAGAAAATAATAAGTTAAATAGCTTTATTTGATTTATAAATTCGCTTCTAAAGAGTCGTTTGGAAGGCATATCGCAATGTGCATGTGAATACATTATACACGCGCATTGCATATGCATGGCTACACATGTAAACATGGATAAAGAGGTCGGTTTTCCCTACCATTCACACGAATATTGTTTCCCACCACAAAGCAATAAGATTACCTTCTACCACTTCTCTCACCAGTACCTCCCACACCATAATTCTGTTTTTTCTCAATCTGGAATACATTCCGGAGTTATCTATTTACAACGACTTCTAAGAATTATAAGAAAATAATAATTAATTTTTAGAACGAACAATGCAATTTGAAGATTTTGCCAAGGACCAAGAGTCATGAGCAAAATCTTTCCGAAAATCCCTCTAAACTGATTATTTTTAAAAGAGGAAAATAGTAAGTTAGTTAGATTTATTGAATTTATAGATTCAATTCTAAAGAGTCGCATGGCAGTTACATTGCAATGCACATTATATATGCACATTGCATATGGGACATTCTTTTACAAATCGTACGGATTTGAGAAAAAAAATTTTTTCAAATTTTTAAATGACTTGAATTTTTTTGCATCTTCTCATTATTTTAGCTGACGGCTGTATCGGGATTTGTGTAAAAAATTTTTTTATCCATATCAATTTCAAATTTTTATAAAGTTTGATGAAATGCTAAATTCTCTTGTACTTTAAATTCATTATCTCCGGTTTAACTAATCGAATCGATCCAAGTTTTGTTTTATTTCTCACCTTGTTATGTTAGCTTTTCAGATGAGTATTTACATAATTCTTCATATTTGCCCCATCAGCGAAGAAAATTGAATAAAATACTGTAGTATGCGCTATGTCTCAATCGAAAAAACACATTTCTTTTAAATGTGGAGACTTTATTATATCGGAAGATATTTAATATTTTCGAGCGCGTGTCGTTCGCGTTGTGCGTGTCGCGCGCGCGAAGTGTTCAATCGTTCCCGACTCAGGTGGCAATTAGCCTTCCTCGAGACACTTACGCGTTTAGTCGTTCACGAATAGTGTGAACCAATGTAATTTTCGTGCTCGTATTATTTACAAATTTTGAAAAACTTCTAGTACTTTAAAATGTAAATGAAACAAGCAATAGAATAATTAGCTTTTGAATAATGTGTAATACCTAATCAATAAATTTTCTTCATTATTGAAAGAAATTAAGAGACCAAAGAATGTTTTGTTAAGCACATATATTTAGAGTAACGTAAGATACATGTAACTCAATTTTCGACAATGTGTGACAAGAGAAGTACTTATTTCATAACTTTGACTACAGCTGAATGTTCTTGCAAAGAAAAATGCTTCGCTTTCGCTTGTTTTTTCGTGATTCGTAATTTGCAATGATATGACAATGTCCCTTTTACTGTTAAAGCCATTTTGAATCTTGCACCCAACTTTTTTTCTTCTCCTGCATAATCTTTATTTATAACAAATTGTAATAAAATGTTGGGGAAAGCCTTAGTTGTCCATTCAAATAATTCTCTTGGCGTTTGGATTGGATAAGTTGTTCTTTGAAGGCAGGCTCTAGCAACCAACCTTTTTAAAGTCCCACCCAAACCATCGCACGTACCTTTGCCATGGAAAGTTGGGAAAAAGTGCCATTTTGCAGCTAAGCCAAAATATTTTTCATGATGAGTGAGATTGACCAAATTTTTTTCTTCTTTAACTTAGCATTTCCACATTTTGTACCCAAAGTGTTGCACTTAAGTTTTTTCAGTCGAAAGCTGATTAAATGAGAAATAATTTTACGCGTTGAATATAAATTAAAAAAATTAATAATATTTATGAATATGAAATTCCTAATACTTGAATCACTTGAAGGAAAGAATACCCTATAATTCTATATAATCGTTTTTTAAATATTTGTTGCTTGTCTTAATACAGCACCACCTAAAGTTAAGGTATATATTAGGCGTTGAGATCGAGTTATAAAATTGTTGAACTTTGAAGCTTGCAAAATTGCCTAAAATAATAATATATTTTTATAATTTTTGTACTTTCAGGAACATCAAATAGATTCAAATCACCTTTTCGTACCATCTGAACCACTGTGGGTCGGCGCTCGCGACACGCACAACGTGCACGACGCGCGCTCGAAAATATTAAATATCTTTCGATGTAATAAAGTCTCCACTTTTTAAAAAAATGCGTTTTTTCTATTGAGACATAGCGCATACTACAGTATTTTTTTATTTTTCTTCGTTGATGGGGCAAGTATGAAAAAAATTAATTTGCTAATATCTTTAGTTAATTAACTAAATGAAAATTATATAAATACTCATCTGAAAATCTAACATAACAAGGTGAGAAATAAAACAAAACCTAAATCGACTCGATTAGCTAAACCGGAGATAATGAATTTAAAGTACGAGAGAATTAAGCATGTTAACCAATTTTATCGAAAGTTTAAATTAACATATTTCTCAACAAAAAAATTTCTACAAAAATCCTTATACAGGTGTCAGCTTATTTCTTAAATAAAAGCCGTAAAAAAATTTACAGGTGACTCTAAATCCTAAAGTCAAAATGAGTGTACGATTTGCAAAAGAATGTCCTAAATACAGCTAGTTATACCATTAAATAGAATCTAAATGCGAGAAATTGTGGAAAACACAGAAAAACTTCAAACACACGTTTGCTGCTCTTACCTTGCTACATCCTTCAATCAAACAATTAATGAAATGTCTTTTATGAGAGCCAGAAAAAAGTGAACGTCTATGTGATCATCATCTGTTTCTTAGCATCCTATAACATGAGAAACAAATACAGTTTCTGTAATTATCACTTGTTTCTTGTTTTCACACACGACTTTAGAGCTTATTCTAAAAAGAAACGAATTCTGTAGGTCGAGAAATAATAAAATGATCAATACTTAGGAGGTTTCAGACACGAGTTCCCAAAACTTAAGAGACCATTTTAACAATTTGTTAACACTTATTCGACACTAGAGTTTTTTTAACCAAAAGAATTCATACTGAATTGCGGGTGGATGATGATGTTATAGAAACACAATTTTATTTGAAGAAACATGAACCAACTGAGAGTTTTTTTATACATTGTTCATAATTTCGACTGATTTTTATGAATAATTGTAAAAATAATAAACATGTCCTGCCGGATAATACAGTATCATAACAGAGAGACCTTGCTTAAAAATTGTAGTCGATTTCATAAAAAACAATATGATGTTTCCATTGAAAAACAGCCTAAAAGTAATTTGTTTATTAAATTTGTTTCAAAATTATGAATTGTTGTCTAACAGCAAAATATCACAGTAAAGGCCCATTGGTTATGCACATTTAATTGATTGGGTTAAAGAAGCTAAATTTATCTACTAAAACATGGCCAAATTTTGCTTTTGTTTATTACATTTTTTAAGAAAAATTAATTATTGTTTAGTATTAATAAAAAATAACTATAAAAAGCTACTAGAAAGACATTAGGAATTTATTGCTCTAAAAAAATGAAATCTATATGTTGAAAAATGGCAAAGAGTGGCAATATGGCGCCGGTGTGAGCAACACGTGTCTCTCGCGCTCCGTATGAATTTCCTGATTTGGTTTAGTTTCTCAAGTGCTTGATTTTTTTCTTTGCCTATTTTCGCGTTGGTTTGGTGCTGTGACATCTCCTGGAATATGTTTTTGCTCCGGATTTTGTGTTTTTTGTCAAAATTTTGACCGTTTTTGTGTCTTTCTGAGGAACCTGTGGTCTCGAACAGACATCTTTATAGATTTCGCATTGCCTCTCAATCAGTGTGCGTGATTTAAACAGGCTTCTCGCCTTGCGTGTGTGTGTGTGTGGTGACAGCTGTTATTGACTCGCTCTTATCTGCCACACGCAAAGTAGACACTATTTACAAAATGAGTGGCGATTCAAATGTGCTAAAGTTATTAAACTCCATCAAAGCCGACACAGAGGAAACTAAGAAGGATGTGAAAACGCTGAA
>JBAGKK010500583.1:0-14821 GCA_037177015.1 Euceroptres primus | reverse complement strand
CGATCTGTGTCGAAATTCAAAAAAAGTCAGAAACATTTTTATTTTGAGAAATGAAGACCAAATCTTGACTTTTTCAAATTATTTTTTACTCAACTCGAAAGGCCATGAGAAATAATTTGAAAAATTCAAAATTTGGTTTTCATTTTTCAAAATAAAAATATTTCTGACTTTTTTTGAATTTCGACACATTTTTTTAGTTTTCTTAAAAAGGCAAACAAAGCTTCGGATGTGCACTTTAAGAGCCGTGAATATGAAAATGACATATTTTTTTGTGTTCGAGAAATTGAATTTTGAGTAACCTGATCTTTTCAAGAAAATTTTCCTATGCGCGTAAAAATTACGTCAAATTTTTTGAAAGTGCCGTTTTTGATAACAAACAATAATATAAAAATAAAAATTTTAAAAATAATTTGGGTTGATTCTAGAATATTTTGAAAATTTACAAAAATGAAATTTTTTGAATTTCGTTCATTGCGTATTTTTAGTGAGCAACTGATATTTATATTTATTGCTTTATAAATATTATACAAGAATTGCACATTAAAAATGCGTAATTACCCAAATTCAAAAAAATTCATTATCGACAATTTTCAAAAAATTATACAATCAACAAAAATTTTTTTTTAGTGATGTAATTTTTTCGCACATAGGACAAAATTTTTGAAAAGATCAGGTTACTCAAAATTCAATTTCTTATAAACAAAAAAAGATTTCATTTTTATAAAGCAAACATCCTGAGCCTTATTTTTCTTTAGAGAAAAAAAGTTTCGAAATTTAAAAAAAATTAAAAAATATATTTGATTTTTAAAAATAAATATTGAATTTTTGATTTTTCAAATTTTTTTACTCAGCTGGAAAGGTCGCGAAAAAGTCTATCGAAAACATTGAGGTCAAATTTTTTTATGCTTTTTTTATATTTTTTTATTAGTTATTTATCTATTTGTTTATTTGAAAAATAAGAAAGCCCAACAGTTTAAAGAACCAATTATAGGGTGATATACGCCACTGGCGCAGAGTAATAGTACGGTGGATTGTAATTCGGGTTCTTTTCCTTTTGAAAACATCTGGTTGGACATTTTCCCTGAAATATTTTCTCTCAACAGATGGTCTCGCAAGTAATAAAGCCTCCCGTTTCTAATCTTCTCTTTTCTTTCACTTTCTCTCACTCACACTCCTTCAACTGAATTGTAAATTGAATTTGGACTTATTATTCTTCTCATAATTCGACGGGATTATTTGAGGAACGTAAAATCTCCGAATTCGAAACAAAGGGAATTTTTTTTTGTGTTGTTTGTTTTGAGCTTGATTTTTCATCCGGACAGTCATTTAATGTTGATCTTGCGTCAGGGTAATCTGCAATATTCGAGTTTAATATTATGTTCGACTTAATTCGGTTAATTTTATAATCCAATAATTAAGGAATAACTGCAAGTTGAAGAATCCTTCTATTGAAATTATGGAATGCCTGCAAGTTGAAGAGTTCTATTGTAATTAAGGAGTGACTGCAAGTTGAAGAGTCCCTCTATTGTAGTTAAAGAATGACTGCAAGTTGAAGAGTCCCGAGGGACAGGTGATGGGCGCGGTATAACTGAGAAGGGTCTGATTGGCCGCAGCCCTCGAAGGATGGATGACTGCGTTTCCGTTGGTCGGAATTTTCGGAGCGTAGTTCCAAGCTCGCTCGTTTTATGTATAAATACCGCCGGTTCGACCGGTTTTAGTAGCTGGTTCTTCAACCTTCAACCCCGCCGGTACTCATCTGCCTCTCGGAAAAACTCACAGTCTTACAACGAATATGAGCGATCCCCACAGCTGTGTAGAGAGACTGGAGAATTGTTAATTTGGAAGAATAAATTGAAATTTTACCCGATTTTTTGGCCAGATTTCTATCACCTTCCCTCCGTCCACGAAATCAAATTCATCAGTCCTTTTAAGGACTAACTTCCCAAAAATTCTGAAACTTTCCCTACGAAATGTTAGGGAAAATTCCCTAAAATTTGGGAGAATTCCTTAAACTTCCGAAATTTTCCCTACGGAATGTTAGGCAAAATTCCAGAAATGTTAGGGTTATTAGCTTCCCGAACATTTTCGGAAAAATTGCCGAAAAATTTCTTACAGTGTAGTAAAATACCTAGGTCCCTTTCCAGTTCAATGGCGTCAATGATGTATTTATGAGTCAGTATTACATTTTTATTGGAGAACGATGAAATTTTGCACTTTAAAGGGTTTAGACTCAAATTGTTTAATTTACACCAATTGTTGAAAAGATTTAAATTAGTTTGAAAATCTAAGCAAGAGTTGAGATTCGCAAAGGGTAAATACATTTTAACATCATCTGCATAAAACAGGTGATTGCGACTCAAAGTAAATGATACGTCATTCATAAAAATAATAAAAAGCAATGGTCCCAAACTGGAACCTTGAGGAACTCCAGATGAAGGCACGAACGGAAGAGAGGGGTAGCCACCATATTGAACAATATGATTCCTATCAGTAAGATACGATGCTATTAAGAGCAAGAGCTTATGTGTAGCTTCCATTTTACAGAGCTTATCAAGTAATAGAGCGTGGTCGACCTTATCAAAATTTTTTGAAATATCTGTAAAAATAACATCTACCTGATCGTAACGGACAAGAAGGTCCTTTATATTCTGCGTAAGCACAAGTAGGTTGATAGTGGTAGATCTCCATGGAATAAAGCCAAGTTGAAATGTTGATATATTTTTAACAACAAAAGTATATATAAAATCATGTAGGCATAATTCAAAAACTTTAGAAAAATTATTTAAGATATCAATAGGCCTGTAGTTGGTAGCTTCGGATTTGAGTCCTTTCCTAAATACAGGACAAACTCTAGCCTTTTTCCATTCCTTAGGATATGTACCACATTCCAATGATAGATTAAATATTTTGGTAAGAATCGGGGTAAATACAGATTCACAATCCCTAACTACAAACGTGGGTATCATATCAGGCCAAGCAGTAAGTTTATTCGGTAACTTTTTAATTGCTTTTGACATAGTGGTTTCGGAGATGCGCCTTATCTAGTAAATATGTAGGAACAGTAGACTGAATAAAAACACTACTGAAGAAGTAAGCAAAAGCTTGTACTATTTCCTGAGGAGTTGTGAATTCGATGTTATTAAAACTTATTACACTTAAATCAACTTATCACGCTTTAATCTATTGACATATGAACCATCTACATTTTGGACATAATATGTAGATGGTTCTAAGGCTATGTTTACCTCTGCTTTGTGCGTGAATCGAGCAAAAACAATTTTAATTCGCTTTTTTATACTAGCGCGTAATTTCTTAAACATAGCAAGATAGTAAGGGTTATCAGTAGAGTCATGTTTAGCCTTAAATTTATTTTTCAAATTGATATCAGTGATTATATAATAAGTGTACCATGGCGGAAAACGGTCCATTGATTTACTCAATTTAAATAATGGAACAGTTTCGTGAATTACATCATAAACGAGCATGTAAAAAGAAGAAACTGTTTGCTCGGCCCGTCACAAAGCCATAGGAATGACCAATCATTATTGTTTAAACTCATATAAAGTGAATTAAAGGCAGCTGTTTTGAAATTATATTTTATAAATTTGGAGTTATCAGCAAATTTTGGTGTTGAATTCTCATTTCTCATGTTTAGATAAAACTGTACATGTAGTGACGGATGGTACGTGTCCTCTGGTAGGATAGGAGCAACAACTTTATTAATTCCAACTTCAAAGTTAGCAAATACTAAATCAAGATAATGATTATTACAATTCTCAATAAAATTGATTTGACTTAACTCAAAGTATTCACAAAAAGATTTCGCAGATAGATACCAGAGCTAGGAGTATCCTCTCAAGAGTTTGAACGGATATGACAGGTCATGTTTAAAATAAATTGTATTTCGCGCCTCCTCCTCAAATCACCAGTTGTAGTTCCCCGCTTCTTATGTCGATGGCGCCACAATGTTGACAGTAATACCAAAATTTTTTGGTAACACACTGCATAATCCACGGTCCATACGTACCGGTCCCATTCCATCATTCCTTTTTTTTGTGTCATGAACTGTGTTAATAAAGATATAAAAATCGATAAAAATGGATAAAAAACGCGGTCATGATGATAACGCGGAAAAAGTTGCCAAAAAGTTAAGAAGATTGGAAGATAAAATGAAGGAGCAGGAAAGAGAATTTCGCAAACTGCGAGAAAAAAGTAAGTATAACCTCACTTTTGTTACAGAACTTCAGAAAGAGCGTGCAAACGGTGCAGAAGTCATCGTACGTTTTTTGTGAAAGAAAACAATCTCTTGAGGTCGAAGAATGTATACAGTTTTAACAAGGGCTAAACTAAGGGTCAGAAGCAGGACGTGCCGTTCAAGTAACATTCTTGTTTTCTGTCAAGTCGGACAAGTTCTGCAAGAAAAAAAAAGTTTTTCCTACTGACTCACAATAAAGATCGGAGCAAGTCACTTGCAATTATTCAATCTTCTGTCGATATGACAGAAGTCGATCGATGCTTTAAGTTCAATGCAGTCAAGTACTCACGTTACAAAAAAGATAATAAAGAAATATCCATTTCAAATCCCTTCTTTTCTGGTTATGTTTCTAGGCAGGAACGCCGGATCCAATTATCCTTCACCCACAAAAAGATATCGATCTTTAAGTCGAGGACGACAGTCGCGGGCCTCTTCAAGATATTCCCGGAACCGATCAAACAGCCAACTCTCAAAACATGCATCAAATTCTTCGCGAAGCCGTTCGCGTATTCATTTAGATGATTACGATTCACGTAGGGAATTCTCTCACAGGTACAGATCCCCATATGACAGATTGAGATCCAGATATGAAAGATCGCGATCCCGATATGACAGATCTAATTCATATAGTTATTCTCCAAGAAGAAATTGCTATCGTCGTTCAGAGGAAAGAGCAAGACATTCTCCTGAAAAGGATTCACGCGAACTTCGATCTCCGTCGCAACCGTCGGGAAAAAATTCGTCTACTCCGGAAAAAGTCTCTGAGTAAAACTCCTCAAAAAAGGGACTACCTGGATTCTTCCTTGAAGCTTAGTGAAAATACGAATAGAGACCCACAATCAGAGGCATTAAAAGCAAACGCAGAGAAACAGACAGAGGGGACAGAACCCGTCCTTGATCCTCAAATTTCAGAAGCTATGGGAAAACGTCTGAACATGGAGAAAAAACGGGGACCAGCGATTCACACAGATATCATGGTACGCTGAAATGAAGTATTGGAAGAAGGGTTACCAAAGGATGATCGTAAAAAGTTGTATGAAACATATCCCACACCAAATAATCGTGTCCAATACGAGCCTCCTAGGCTTAACAAAGAAATTAAAGCATCTCTGGCTGAGCCTATTATCACAAGAGATAAACGAATCGTCGACAAACAAGAAAAAATATCGGTTTCTTTAGCAGCATTGGGCACAATCTTGTCTAAATTGCTAATCAATGAAACGGTCAAAAGAATCGACATGATAAAAATTTTAAGCGACGCCTCTCGCATCCTGGTAGATCTGCAACATGATGAGACCCTTATTAGACATCTCTTGCTTACTTCTATCCTTAATCCTGCGCTTAAAGAAACATTAACCGCTACCGGAACCGGTGAATGGCTATCTGGGGACCACCTTACCGAGACTTTAAAAACAGCTAAAGATTTTGATAAATCATCGCAGGATTTGAAATCTGCAATTAAGAATACACAAAACACAAGGACGCTAAAAAACTCGAAGGGTCCCCCCTCCCGTCCGAAGACTCAGCAAGCGGGAGCGGGTGTATCGCAAACTGTTTACCCAGGTAGGGAACAACTACAATCGCCCGAGTTACAGTCGGCCGAGCTACAACCGCTCGAGCTACAATCGCCCGGCGTCTTCGAGGTCGAACAACAGGTCGAATACATACAGGAAATAACTTTAAATCCAACGTAAGTACTTCACCAGGTGGATTAAAATTATTTCTGTCGATCTGGAAAAATCTCATCTCGGACAAAATTGTCCCTAATTGGATTGGTGGTTACGCAATCTCTTTTTCGAGTCAACCGATTCAAACAAAAAGACCGGAGAAAGCATACTGGTCGGGAAAAGAAGAACAACAAATGCCAGCACAAATAAAAAAACTGTTCAGTAAAGGAGCGATTCACAGATGCCAAGATCGGGAACATCAGTTCCTTTCATCTATTTTTGTTACTCCAAAACCAGATGGTTTATTTCGCTTCATCCTCAATCTTAAAAAATTAAACAAGTTCATAAACACAGAACACTTTAAATTAAAAGACATACGAATGGCTCGGGATTTGATTAAACAAAATGGTTTCATAGCAACTTTGGACCTAAAAGACGCATATTATCTTGTTTCGATTGCCGATTCTTTTAAACAATTTTTAAGGTTTAAATTCGGTGGCCAAACTTTCGAGTTTGGTTGTCTACGTTTTTTGGTTTAAACACTACCCCATATGTCTTCAAAAAATTAATGAAACCAGTAGTATTATTATTGCGCGAACGGGGTTATGTATCTGTAATTTACCTGGACGATATACTTTTGTCTGGAGATTCTAAGGAAGAATTTGCAGAGAATGTACGTGAAAGTTGTCTCTTGTTGGAATCTTTAGGGTTTATTATTAACAAGGAGAGAAGCCAATTAAAACCGGCTACAAAACGCAAATTTTTAGGTTTCATTATTCAAATCTCATTCTTATTCGATCTTCAAAACTGTTTGCTAAAATTATTTGGGAATGGTGTGAGTTTCGAAATATCTGGATATTTGCCTCGTACATCCGATCTGAAGACAACGTTGTTGCAGACCACGAGTCTCGTCGGCTTGAACCAAAAACTGAATACAGTCTTTCACGGTAAGCCTTCCAAGATTAAATAAAATTCTTCGGAAATCCAGACATTGACTTATTTGCTAGTCGGATCAACAAAAAGTATTACAAATATGTCTCTTGGAAACAGGACCCTAGGTCAATCGCGGTAGACGCTTTCACACTTGATTGGAACAACATATATTTCTATGCTTTCCCACCATTCGCAATAATTGCCAAAGTAATAAAAAAGATAATGAAAGAGAACGTCAGAGGTATTCTGGTCGTGCCATACTTGCTATCGCAAGCATGGTTCCCCCGTTGAATGAAAATGTTTGAATCAACCATTAACTTCTTCCGACAGGGAACCTCACCCCCTCTGGTCCCAGCTTTCCCTGGTGGGAGGAGTCTTATCGAACAGGCTCACCAATTAAAAAATATGACACCTGACACCATAGAAATTAGTATCGTGTATCTGTCATCTTCATTCTTGAGTCAATATAATTCGGTTTTGAAGAAATGGTGGAAATTTTTCCACCTCAATGGAATTTCAGTTCTTTCGGCCACTATTCCAGAAGTCCTGCAATTCCTCACCAAGGAATTTGAGAATGGAGCTGCGTATGGATCCTTTAACTCGTTCAGATCAGCAGTGGCATTGATTTTGGGTCATCAGGTTCGAGCAGATGCATCCATTAAGAGGTTCTGCAAAGAAACTGCAAAATTACGACCACTGCAACGAAAATATGACACAACGTGGGACTCCAAGATTGTCTTGGGTCATATCTCGCAATGGTTTCCAAATGAGAAAGTCTCGTTGGAACTCTTGTCAAAGAAACTGGTTATGTTATTAGCATTAACAACAGGACGTGGAATGCAAACTCTGGCAGCTATTAATATTAAAAACATAGAAAAAAGAACTATCAAATAGAAATACAAATTCCAACACAACTTAAGACGTCTGGTTCAAATATACCACAACCAAATTTGATCATAACATTCTTCCCAGATGACCCACCGTATGCGTAACATCAACTCTGCAAGTATATCTACATCGTACAAAAGACTTACGCAAGGACACGAGCCAACTCCTTCTTTCTTGGAAAAAACCGCACAAAGCCGTTACAAGTTAATCTCTTAGTAGGTGGATTTAGTAAGCGGACTGGATACCTCAAAGTTTTCGGCGTACAGTGCACGTCATGCATCCACGTCCGCAGCTAAAAGAAGCTGTGTAAACATTGATCTTATTAGGAAAACTGCTGAATGGACTTCGTCATCAAAAACTTTTGCAAATTTTTATGATTGTAAACTAGAAGACAACCGCGGCAACTTTGCAAAAGCAATTTTAAAACCTTAAACTCTTTTTTTCATTTAACACTTTTTGTATTTTTTACTTTTCTCTTTATTATTATCTCTAAGTATGAGAAATAAAAGTTCTCTTTTACTGACAAAATTCATCGGATTACTACAAATTTTATCGGTCTGTATTGTCGTACATCTTTAAACATCTACAACTGGTGATCTGAGGAGGAGGCGCGAAATACAATCGTATGATTAAACGAACTTACCTAAGTAAAGTTCTATCATAGTTTTACGTAGCGCCTCCTCCGAAAGATCACTTACTCCTGTTACTTCCGTCCCATATTAAAGCACGGCAATTCTTCAAAATAATGATGGAGCGGGACCGGTACGCATGGACCGTGGATTATGCAGTAAGTTACCAAAAAAATTTGGTATTGCTGTCAACATTGTGGCGCCATCGACATAAGAAGCGGTGTCGAACAACTGGCGACCTTTCAGAGGAGACGCTACATAAAATTATGATAGAACTCCACTTAGGTAAGTTCCTTTTATCATACAATTAAACACTCAAGTTATTTTTTTAAAATTTAGCAGAGAAAAACGGTGCGATTAGGGATTATTTAAATTTATTATCTATAATGCTACTTCGGAGTTTAGGTTGAAACAGAAGAGGAAAAAACTGTGTTTGATGTGACCTATATTAAAAATTGATGTGATATTTATTTGATGTGACCTAATTTAAAAAAGTTTTATCTGTATGCATCCCCTAATAGTACTGTTCTCCTCTACTCAATGTTCCACACGTCCGTATGTTTTCAAAAATTATTTCTGACTCAATGAAAACTAATTTATTATACTTAAAATATATTTCATACTCTTAAATATACTTAAATATACTTAATATATACTTAATATTATAATTAATATATTATCTAGAACTATAAGAACTATAAGAACTATAAGAACAACTATAAGAACTATAAGACGTAAGTATAGACCAATTAAAAAAATTTTCTTAAATAGGACAGCAATCGTTTTCGGATGACCATTCATAGAGTGACCCATATATTTTACAAGAATATTTTTCAGCAGAAAAAATATTTTAAAAATTTTCCAATTTTTTTGTTTCAACTTTAATACCTTGCACTATGCCAGAAAAAAGTTGCACAATAATGGTGATAAGCTGCTCCGATTCTATAGACATTTATCTTAAAATGAGCACAAGGAAATTGCAAAATATTTAATGTTCCAGATGTTACTTAAATACGATTTAAGAAAACATTGAAAATTTCACTATTTTTGAAATATCTTTTAAGAAAATGTTCAAAATTTTTGGTTTTTGGTGACCTAGATACTTTGAAAATTGTCATTCTTGACATTTATATGGACATTCTTTTTGAAACCACATCTAGGTCTAATTTGAAATCTTGTGGATAAAAGAAGTGCCTCAGGAAGGTTTTCACAAGTGATGTAAATAGTCAGAAATGCCATTTAGTATTTTTTGGTGTCCTGGATTCTTTGAAAACTGTCATTTTTATCATTTATCTGAATATTCTTTTTGAAACAACCCAAGGTCAAATTTAAAATCCTGTTGATAATAGGGGTGCGTCAGGAAGGTTTTCGGAAGTGATTTCAATAGTCCGAAATGCAATTTAAAATTCTTCAGGAACCTGGATACTTTGAAAATTGTCATTTTTGACATTTATCTGGATATTCTTTTTGAAAGCACCCCTAGGTCTAATTTAAAATCCTGCAGATAATATGGGTGCCTCAGGAAGGTTTTTAGAAGTGATGTCAATATTTACAAATACAATTTAAAATTTTTTGGGGTCCTGGATACTTTGAAAATTGTCATTTTTGACATTTATCTAGAATTTCTTTTTAAAAGCGCAACTAGGTCTAATCTAATATCCTGTGGATAACAGGGGTGCCTCAGGGAGGTTTTCAGAAGTGAAGTCAGAAATGCAATTTTATATTTTTTTGGTTCCTGTACATATAATTTTCAAATTGTCATTTTTGACATTTATCTGGAAATTCTTTTTGAAACCACCTCTAGGTCTAATTTGAAATCTTTTAGATAATAGGAATGCCTAAGGGAGGTTTCCAAAAGTGATGTCAATAGTCAGAAATGCAATTTAAAATTTTGCGGGCTTCTGGATACTTTGAAAATTGTCATTTTTGACATTTATCTGGAAGTTCTTTTTGAAAGCATCCCTAGATCTAATTTAAAATCTTGTAGATAATAGGGGTGCCTGACGAAGGTTTCTGGAAGAGATGTCAATAATCAGAAATGCAATTTAAAATTTTTTGGGGACCAGGGTTCTTTCAATTGTCATTTTTGACCTTGTAACGTAATGTTACAGAAGGGCCCTTATTGCTTCCGGTACGAACTTAGTTCGAAAGGTGTGAGGCTCAAGTTGGGCGAACGGGGTCGACGAATTCCGAACTAGGTCAGCAGGTCGTCGACTGCCGATCGCCAGCTCTCAGTTCTTTGCCGTCCAGCAAACCTAAAGATTCGTTGCCCTTCCCGCTCCAGAGTTGGAAGTTCCAGAAAACGTGTGTGCGGTGTGCCATCGAGCTACCACCAGGTTCCAAAAGAAAACGTGTGTGCGGTGTGCCACCGAGTTACCAATAGGTTCCAGAAGAAGATGTCCCACACGCTCACGACAGCCGGACTCATCCACGCCGTCACCGATTTCGCTCTACGAAGCCTTTGCTGGGCAGCAGCCCTATTGCCACTGTAAGTGTTGTAATAAACCGAACTTTTTTAAGAATTGTGACGTGTTATTGACTTCACCTTATCTCAGCCTCCCACTCACCAGTTTCCCGATATTTCTGAAGCCAATTTCGGACAGTTGGCCACAAATTGGCGCCCAAAAACTCCTACCCACATTTCCCAAAATTCAGTTTTTAATTTTGCATGCTAAGAAAGGAAAAATACGAGACTTAAGGCAGATCATATATTTGTGTGCAAAATTCCCGAGAAATTAGAAGAAAAATCTGTTCGAATAGAAATTTCGAAGAAATGGAAGTTTTTAAATTGAAAGAAAATAGTGAATAGAAGTTAGAATTTTGCGTTAGGCACAAGGAATTGGAATAATGAATTATGCGATTCGGTTCTTTCGAAAGCTGAATTTTCGGAAGTCCAGGAAGTAGTAAATCGGCAAAGAGAAATTTTGGATGAGGAAAATAGATTCAGAAATGTAAATTACGAAAATAGGCAGAGTAGGATCAGAACAATTCCAAAAATAGTGTTTGAACAGGAAAAAAGTGACAATCATAGGAAAAATCGAACATATGAAGTAGATTCCTTTTTAAACACTAACACGCGAATAATTAATAATTTAGAAGAGCTGATTGCTCACGATGAATTTTTAAGTAAAAAAAAGGGAAGGATTAAGAAAGAAGCGCCAAATGCTATAAAAAGAGCATGAAGAAGTAGTCCAGGAAAGATTGCCGGTGCCGATAATAGCAGAGATTCTTGACACTTTGAGTTTGGCGAAGTTTATTTCAAAAATAGACCTACATTCTGCTTATAACGAAATACCTTTGGATTTGAATTCTCGTGAAATTAGAGCTTTCGTAGTTCCGGAAAAAGGTATGTTTCGGTCTATACATATGCCCTTTGGTTTATGCAACGTACGAGCGACATTTCAACGTCTAATGGATAAAATAATTACTTCCGATTTAAAACCGTATATATTTTGCTATCTAGACGATATTATAATAGTTTTGAAAACTTTTAAAGAGCACATGCATTATTTAAACTTAGTTTTGGATAGATTGAATGAAGCTAGTTTAACGATCAGTCCAGATAAATGTGAATTTGGCTGCTCTGAAGTTAAATACCTAGGATTTCTTGTAAATAATAAAGGCTTGCAAACTGACGAAGACAAAATAAAGCCAGTTTTAGATTTTCGCGTCCAAAGACAGTTAAGCAATTGCAACGCTTAAATAGAAATGGCTTCGTGGTATAGGCGATTTATGCTACATTTCTCTGAAATAGTTGAACCCTTAAATAAATTTTTGAAAAAAAGTAGAAACTAGGAATGGACTGACGAACAGGAAAAAGCTATGGAAACGATAAAGGAGTTGTTGACGACAGCTCCTCTCCTGGCTTGCTCTGATTTCAGATATCTTTTTCAGTTGGAAACCGGCGCGAGTGATACAGGCTTGGGTGCTGTACTCACTCAAATAATTGAAGGAAATCAACATGTGATAACGTATGCCAGTAGAGGCTTAAACGAAGCATAGGAAAAGTATTCAGCGTAGAAAAAAGAATGCTTGGCTGTTGTTTAGGCGATAAGAAAATTTAGACCTTACCTAGAGGGATATAAATTCAGAGTGGTAACAGACCACACAGCTTTATAATGGCTTCATAATTTAAAAAATCCTACAGGTCGTTTAGCAAGATGGGCTCTGGAATTAATCGAATACGATTATGAAGTCTTATACAGAAAAAGTAGTGCGAATTTAGTTCTAGATGCACCATCTAGAATGAATGAAACGGAAAAATCGGTAGCTTTTATTTTAGCAAGTAGCGTAGAAAGCGAAAGCAAAGCGTTTATAGAAGAAAACGGTGAATTGTATAAAACAAAATTTATGCATGTTAGAAAGAAACCTGAGGAAAATGAAAAATGGCGGATTAGAGATAATCAGTTATACTTTTATAGACCCGATCCTTTGAAATAATCATTGTTGCCCGAAACTAATCAATGAAAATTAGTAATTCCCAAGAATTTGGGAGAACATGTTCTGTGCGAAAACCATGATAGTAAACAATCTGGTCACCAAGGAATAGAGAAAACATATGCGAGAATATCAGAAAATTATTTTTGGCCTGAAGTGTACTCACAAATCTTAAAGTACATTCAAAAATGTGAAATTTGTCTAAAGACTAAATCAAGCAACCAGAAGAAAATAGGACTAATGGGTAAAAGAATTATCAAGAAACCGTGGACAGTGGTCGCAACGGATATCATGGGACCACTTCCGAGTTCTAAATTCAAAAACAAATATATTTTAGTGTTTGTCGATTTATTTACTAAGTGGATGGAAGATCATTCCAATCAAAAAGGCAAACGGCCCAACGATTGAGAAAGAATTCCACAAAAAGATAATTTCTAAGTGGGGAATTCCTAGATTTTTATTATCGAATAAGTGAAACAGGTTCCAGGAGAAAACGTGTGTGCGGTGTGCCACTGAGTTACCATCAGGTTCCAGGAGAAGACGTCCCACCCGCTCACGACAGCCGGGATCCTCCACGCCGCGCCGTCGCCGATTTCGCTCTACGAAGCTTTCGCTGGGCAGCAGCCCCATCGCCACTGTAAGTGTTGTAATTAACCGAGCTTTTTTAAGAATTGTGACTTGTTCTTGACTGCACCTTATCTCAGCATCCCACTACCCAATTTCCCTATATTTCTGAGGCCAATTTCGGGCAGTTGGCTACAACATTTATCTGAATACTCTTTTTGAAACACCCCTAGGTCAAATTTGAAATCCTGTGGATAATAGGAGTGCATCAGGGAGGTTTTCAGAAGTGATGTCAATAGTCAAAAATGCAATTTAAAATTTTTTGGGTTCCTGGATACTTTGAAAATTGTCATTTTTGACATTTATCTGGAAATTCTTTTTAAAACCACCCCTAGGTCTAATTTGCAATTTTGTGGATAAAAGGGATGCCTCAGGAAGGTTTTCGGAAGTGATGTCTATAGTTCGAAATGTAGTTTAAAATTTTGTAGGGAACTGGACACTTTGAAAATTGTCTTTTTTGACATGTTTCAGGAAATTCTTTTTGAAAAGACCCCTGGGTGTAATTTGAAATCTTGTGGGTAATAGGGGTGCCTCAGGGAGGTTGTTGGATATGATGTCAATAGTCAGAAGTGCAATTGGAACTTTTGGGGACCTGGATACTTTTCAAATTGTCATTTTTGATATTTATCTGGAAATTCATGTTGAAACAACCCCTAGGTCGAATATGAAAACTTGCGGATAGTAAGGGTGCCTCAGCTTTCTTGATCAGCAGCAACCATCATTTCCGGGATCGGTAGCTCCATATCTAGAAGGGAATTCTACCTTGCAAGTGAAAAATCGAGTTCACTTTTATCAATCACGAAAAAAACTATGATAGAGTTTTCATTGCTGATAATAATACCGGCTGAATTGTGACGCCTCCTGTTTTTCGTTAACTAAGTAACTCTTTTTAATTTTAATCATTCCGTAGATAAACTTAGTCTCTTATTTAAATTCTTTCAAGGCCATAAAAATTTTGTAAAAGCTGAGCCCAAGATGAAGTAATTTTGAACATTTTCTGAAAAGATATTTAAAAAATAGTGAAATTTTTAATGTTTTCTTAAATCATATTTCAGTAACATCTGGAACATTAAATATTTTGCAAATGACTTGTGCTTATTTTAAGATAAATGTCTATAGAATCGGATCAGCTTATCACCATCATTGTGCAACTTTTTTCTAGCATAGTGCAAGGTATTAAAGTTGAAACAAAAAAATTGGAAAATTTTTAAATTATTTTTTCTGCTCAGAAATATTCTTGTACAATATATGGATCACTCTATGAATGATCATCCGAAAACGATTGCGGTCCTATTTAAGAAAATTTTTATGATTGGTCTATAATTATGTCTTAAAATTCTAGAAAATATTTTAATTATAATATTAAGTATATATTTAAGCATGTTAAT
>JBAGKK010500572.1:0-14821 GCA_037177015.1 Euceroptres primus | reverse complement strand
TCTGTCCCTATCGTGGGTCTAAATATCGATTCTTTTCCAATTTTCGCGTTGAAATCCCCCAGTACTATTTTTGCATCAGTGTAGATAAATTGCTCAGAGATGTCAGAAAACTAGGTCGACCTAGATAATTTTGTCACAGGTCTTCAGTTTTGTCGATTTATTGTTCACTTAAAGCGCATTAAACTGTTTATGTTGTATTTCACTTTCCAGTAATTTAATTATATATTTCACTAACAATCATCAGATAAATTTTTCCATTGATTACATTTTGTAATACAGAGCATTTTAAAGAGACATTATATTTGTTAATGTGAAATTTGATAATACATAATATATTTGATATATATGAATGAATATTTTGATCATGAAATTTCGAAATTTTAAATAAATTTTTGATAAAATTCAAAATTTTATAGAGAATTAGATTAAAATGACCTAAAATAAAAAAAGAATTAACGAATCATTGCATTATGATAGAAAATCAAAATTAATAATTAATTTTAATAAATAATTAATTTTAATTTATTTAGATTTTGAAGTCATAGCGAAAAATAAAACAGGTACCCCTTGTTTCCAAAATTTTTTTATGTACAAGACGGTCCTGTTTCAAGTTCTAAACATTGGACGATCAAGCCTTTGCTCGCATTCACTACATGTTCATGGAATTTTGCGAAAATAAAAATATGATGGCACGTTTAGTATTTATTACTAGATGATTAATAAAGATATTTGGAGTTTCTAGACTTCATTTTGAAGCTTATACTTTAAAAAACCAACCAGTCCAGGGGCCGCTTCAGACTGTCGGCCACCTGGAGGCAAATTTCAATTCGTCGCTGCTTTTATTCTGAATTTTTAAATCTAAGTATTTAAAATTGCTCCAATTGAAAAGTAACATTTATTTCTATAATAAGTCATTCATAATTAAATTAATAGTTTAATAAATTATTACATAGCAATTGACTGATTTTATTGCCTTATCTGCATTCACTTTATTGCCGATGCTTGCACTAGCTAATTTAGTTTTATTACCAGAGCAATATAATTAACTCATTTAGGCTAGATTTTAGACTTTCCTAGAATCTAATTTAAGAAACTTTACAATTCTTATCCTTGTCATTAAGTATATGAAAAGTTCTTGTCCAGCTGCCGCCCCTTGCCCTTTGCAATACAATAAACTCATTTAGTTTAGATTTTACACTTTCCTAGAATCTAAATTAAGAAACTTTAGAATTCTTATTCCTGTCATTAAGTATATGAAAAGTTTTCGTTAAGCGGCCGCCCCTCGCCTTTTACGCCCAGAGGCGGGCGCCTCCTCTGCTTCCGTGTGAAGTGGCTCCTGAGTACCACTATGAATTTTTTCAAGTCTCCTAAATCTTTTCTACATTTTTCCCAGAAATTGAAAAAAGGGTCGAAAATTTGTCACCTAGCACATTAATTTCTTCTAGTTTTCTTAAATTCTATCTTGACTAAGAATATTCCAAAATTATTCATATATGACTCTTTCGACGCGAGATTTCTTAATATTTTCAATGCTTTTTGCCAAAAGTTATAGTCGTGTTTCCTTCTCGAGTTATTAAATGTAAAAGTCAAGAATTCTTTTCCGATGAGATGCGAGAGAAGCGGTCTGATACACGTGACCGGTCTTATTGTCAAGATAGGAAAGCACTAAATGTGAACATGAATCATGTGTAATAAACAAATATCTCACCACATTTTTAAAGAATTATTCTCGAAACTCGTTTCTAAAATTTAAATAAAACTTTTAAGGGTTTCTCATAAAAATCACATTTTAAACTGTTTCTTGAAAACTTTGTTCTTTTGTTGCAAAAGATTAAAATCAGTATAATAGGAACCAAAATTTGATAAAGTAAAAGTGTAAATCGTTTTGATAATAAATAAGAAAGTTTTGAAAAGTCGATTTAATATTGAGGAAACTATTTCTTGCTTACGATTATCCGTATGGAAGGGTTTATTCAAAAAAATTGTTTAGAAATATTATTATTTCAAAACTGTGTACTTTCTAAAATAATGTCATATGCGCACTGGAAGGGGAAGCTTGGAGTTCGGTTCCTGCTGATACAATCCCTTTGTCCTTTGCTTTGCTTGAGACCAACTTAATAAAATTCATCTGCATAAATAAAAACTACGATAATTTCACGATTATGATGTTCAGAAGTAAAAATTCAGATTCAGTGCATTTTCACGATTACAAATATCTAAAAATTTGTGTAGACATGCGAAATAAAAATAAGTCTTATTTAGTAATCCATAAATTGAAATAGGTGTTTAATATATTTAAACTTTTAACTTTTTAAGAAATAATTGGAGATGTTTATGATCGGAAAAATCCGTAGATTTTTCAGTTTTAACTATCAAATTACTAATTTTACAATTACCATTAGTATGAACAGATGAAAAGTATTTGGGGTTTACTTGCTGAGATGTAAGAACTTAGTCCTAAGAGATTATTGAATTACACTAGAGGTTAGAAACAAGGCTTTCAAATTTAATATTAAAATACAATCAACCCAATTTGGCAAATTCAAAAAAAAGAAAAAAAGAAAGTAGAAAGCATCCATGAAGGCATCCAACCAGTCCTCTTCCTTCATTTCTTTCATTTTCTTTTGCATGTAAATTCATTGTCAAAAGACAAAATTTTGGAAAAAGGTTTAAATATATTAAATATTTCCAATTTATCCTCAGTGTTAGAAATGTTCGTAAATTTCCGAAAGTTTTAGGTTATGTTGATTACAGAAATTTTTATGAAATTTAAGACACTTGTCAGAAACCGTATCTGAAAATTTCCAAAATTTAACTGAATTTTCCTGAATTTGCCCTAGTTCAGTTCCTGTAACTGAATTTTCCTAAATTTATCTTGAATTTACAACATTGTAACTGAAATTTATCAAACTGTAACTAAATTTTCAGTTACATGTAATTGCATAACGCTTCAGTTACCTGAACGTAAAATTTTTGGCTACAATTTCGTAATTTTAAGTTGGGAGTTTCAGAATTTTCAGTTACAAGTTTCAGAATCTTTAGTTATAAGTATTGTAAAATTATGTAATTGTAATGGAATATTCAGATACTTGTAACTGAGATGCGATAAGGGGTAAAAATTCTTAAAATCCGTTAGGTTAAAAATGTGATACAATTAAAGAATTGTTCGAGGTTTCTATATCTGAATACAAAATAAAAATACTATTTCCTGTTATTCTTCAATTTTCTAATACAAACGTGTTATGTAAAACTTATGTAAATTTTGTTTTGCAAATTCCATAAAATTGACCATCACAACGAAGTTAAATTCAGTTCTATTTCAAATGACTGCTGATTGGTTTCACATGTCACATATTTCTTATTTGTTTGGACAGTCAAATCGAAGATATTATTATATTATTATTATTTATTTATTATTATTATTATTAGAGTAGGACCCAACATTGAGATAAAAGCGTAGGAGAAAATTGTTGAAAAATCTCTAAATACGGTTTTTTGTTTCGACAGCCAAATCTAAGATATTATTAAGAATTAAAAATACTGTAATTGAAAAATTCTAATACATTACATATGAATTTTACAATTTTAATTACAATATATGTTTTTTGAACAAGAAAACTACAAATTACAACCTCTGGTTAGCATTGTAAACCTTGAAAACATTATCCACCAAACTGCAAACTACTATAGCTATGAGAAAATTCATTAGATACCCACTCGACTTGTAAGACCTCTATGCATAAACATCACCTGGGGTCAGGTAGACAACCACAACTTGTTAGTTTCTATCTCAAACTACCAATTCTCCATGCTTTGTTGTACTATGAAGCTTTGTTACTCTCCAGGCACCTTGCAGTTGTATCCTATAAAATCCTCACTTTGCATTGAGTATAATTTTATTTTTTGTTCCTTTAAAATAACTTTAATTGTAGTTTATAATTTTTCATTGAAATATTTTCTATATTATTATATAAAATATATTTTCTATATATTATATTAAATATTTTCTACATTACCCATGATTAATTATTATATGCTTACTACTTATAAACAGAAAACATAGTACAATACAATACCAGAATTGACACCTTAATTTCATATAAAATTAAATAAACTCCATCATTGCCATATTCTGAAATCTTGAATTATTCTTCGTCAGATTCATTTGACTCTTTTGAATGCTTGAGTTCCTTCATCTTTTTATGTGTACACCACATGAAGGTTTGAGCAAATTCACATTCATCCGTCTTCTCTTTTGCTAAAATATTCAAAGAAAATTTAAAATGATTTCGATTATTTTAACGTAATTTATTTGCGACCATTTTACTCTTTTACCTTTTTCTTGACACTCTTCAATTACTTCATCTACATCTTCTGCAACTTCTGGAAACTTTTCTTTTATATCTTTCAAAAGTCTTTCTTCGTTAAACTTTTTGCCTTCTTCCAGCTGCAAAGAAAAACACAATGAGCTGCTGTTCACTATTTTTTAATTGCACATGTTTTTTGTGTCAACAAACTTTAATCATATTTTGTAAATGCTGAAAAAGCAAAACCAGGTTACTGGAATGTGTAAATAATAAATGTGTATTGAGAGATTTAGTTCGTCAACTTACAATACCCTCTTTTTTCATTAAGCATGCGGGCATGCAACGCAACTTGTCGTTCTTAAAATCTCGATTCCTATGCAGTTCTCGTTCTTCCTCTAAAAAAGGGAGTTTATTTTATTATGCGATAGATAATTTCAAATTAAATACAATTGTCAACGACCTACGTTTTCTTTATATTTATATGGACATATTCACGAAAATTGGGTTACAATTTTCAAATATTTGTCACATAATTACGCGGTCATTTTGTCTAATTAATAGATAATTTTAAAACTTTTGATATCAAGGGAACCAGTTGGATATTAATATTATATATTTTTCACATTCACTCCTCACACTTATGACATTTGATCGGCATTTCATTCTGATTGTATGATTTTTTACAGAACTTTTTAATGTTACACACAAATTCTGTATACTCACAACACAATGAATCTGTAAGTCATACAAATTTCGAGTTCTTTTCTGTAATTATTACCTGCTTCTAATTCCATGAGGATATTAATTACTATTTGCTATTTCATTACCTTATTTTTATCACACACAAAAATGATACTCCATGAAAATGCCTATATGTAAAAGAACGTTGCTTTTGAAAAATTATAGAGAAGGCTAATCAAGCTGATAACATTTTTTATAATTTAAACTCCATACCTATTGTCATTCCAAGTTCTTCTCTACATTCGTCCAAATTCTTTTTCATTTCATCTGTCATGGGTCCATGATGTGGAGGTCCATGCGGATGTCCATGTGGACCTTTTAGTGGTCCCATCTTTTTGTGCATGCACTTTTGGAAGCTTTTAGCAAAGTCACATTCATCCTCCTGTTTTTCCGCTAAAAAATTTCAAAGAAATTCGAAAGAACTTAAACTTAAACTTAAATTTTTGTGAATAAAAATTTTCTTCTGAAAATCCTGCTACCTTTTTCTGCACACTCTTCCATGATTTCTTTTGCTTCGACTGGATCCACTCCAAATCTCTCTTTTTCTGCTTCCAGCATTTTTTCTATGTTGAGCTTATTGCCTTCCTCTAGCTGCAAACAACATTATTTTTTTTAAGATTTGCATGTTTGTTATGCACAGATTAATTTAGTTTGCCAACTTACAAATCCGTCTTTTTTCATTAAGCAAGCAGGCATGCATCGCATCTTTTCGTGATTAAAATCATGTTTCTTGTGAAGTTCTCGTTCTTCCTCTTAAAAAAAAGGATTCTCATTTCAATTATGGTGAAACGAAAATAATTTGAAAATAAAATAATAATTTGTATAATTTTTAAAAGGTAACAAAATATGAGTAATGTTGTATGAAAATTTGATTTTACGTAATATAGGATTATCGATTATGTAATACATAATACACCTCCTTGAAATTTGTACCCACTTACAGATTTTTTGTTTGTTTCGAAAGATTTTTCACAACTTTTAAAACTTTTTAAAAACTCTATAAAATTAAGTTGCATACAACCAGAATGCACCTATTTTCGTGATTGCTGACAAACAATACACAAAAAACATTTCAAACGTTCAATCCATCATTCATATGTTGCAATCGTGCACATCAATAACAGTTGAGATATTTTTTATTATTATTATGAGTTTACAAAAAAAGTGGTATAGAAAACAGTCGCTTCTATTTCACAATGTTTTTTTAAAAGATTCTCTAGGCAGACTTTGTTATTTTAAAGACAAATCAGAAGAATGTATTTTCACTAACTTATAATTATAATTTATGAATAAGTTTTTATTGTAATTATAATGTATACCTATACCTATTGTCAATCCCATTTCTGTTCTGCATTCATCAAAATTTTTCTTCATTTCTTCTGATAAAGGACCTGGAGGTGGATGTGGATGATGAGGGCTACCACTTATGCCCATCTAATATTAGAAAATTAAATATTATACGCACAATTTAGAACAGAAATTTATATTCACTCTTTATGTTTCTATTTGCAAAGCTCTAAATGAACACAAAAAATAAATTAAAGAAAAAACAATTTTATAGTTTAAAACCTATGTCTGAACCATAAAAACAAAGTTTACATTTTGAAGTGTTCTTACCAAATTTTGAGGTTTTTTCATATTTCTAATATAATTTTTTAAAAATTGAAACATACCACTGCCATGAACAGCAGTCCAGCTAAAACTGCAAAGGATTTCATGTTTGCTTTGTTACTGTTTAACGTATATCGAAACCTGAAAGAACCGAATTCGCGATCGAACTGATGTGGTGCCAAAGGCGTTCCTTTTATTTATTTCTCACCATCGTAGATAAAATCTAACCATGTATGATTGTTCACTAACATTCACGCAAAAAGTTGCTAGATACTGTTATTACAGGATGTATGTTCCCCACATAATTGTCACAGATTTTATTTTATGTAACATACAAGTGACAAAAATAATTGTCATATGGAAGAACACAAAATATTATTCAACACGTTCATTGAGAAATTTAAAACCGTGAGACTGCAAAAATAAAACCTATTGTTTCCAATAGTCAACATTTTTGCAAATTAAAATTTTTTTCAGAGTAAGAAATAACATACTGCCAATGTTCGAAAAATTGCAAGTAGTTTTGATTTCAGTAGACGTAGGGTGAGTGCACTGGTCTCCGGACACGTATCAGTGGTCAGACGAATATTTATTTTCTCTGAATAAAATTGTTATAATGTTATAAAATTTCTGTCATACGAAAGAGATTGGCATTTATTGTCGAACCTTTTTTTGACAATTCGTAAAATATAATACTTTTATATTTATGAGCTTCCAAAAGGGGTATCCGAACACAGAATCGTTGCTCGATCACTGGTGCGTTTATCCTAAATATTTAAATAAATGCATAAATTGGTCTATAATTTACTTGGCTCGTTATTACCTATAACATTTGCCACTAATTAACTATATTAATTCAGTGCCTTATTTTTAATGCATATTTCCAAAAAGTCAGGTAAGACATCCAATAATCGTCAAGTGCCCAGTTATCGCCAATATTTATGAATATTTTGAATAACTAGCTCACAAGAATATTTTCAGGAATTTTTTACCATAGTAGAGAATAATTTCTTTAAGGAAATGTTATCAAAACTTCTATAATGCTATTCATTTCCAAAAAAAAAGAAACTAAAGTTGATTTCGATTAAGGTCTTAAGGTTTCTTAAGATTTCGTCTTAAGGCGGCGATTACCTTAAATAAAATTTTGATTTTTTCTTCTGGAAATCCGATTCAACTTAAGGTATTCTGTCATGCTTAAATAATTCGGTTGTGTTTTTATGCACACATTCATCGTAGGCGTTGGCAAAATCGCACTCGTCTTCAACACTTTTAACTGCAACAATTATTCAAATATACATATGATTATTTTCATTCATTGAAAGGAAATTAGCGAATTAATGGAAAGTTTTATAGAAAATTGAACTTTCTCATTACCTTCTTCAAGACATTCTGAAATTACTTTTATGACTTCTTCAGCTTTTCTTGGATTTAGAGTACGTTCAATTTCTGATATTTTCTCTATGTTTGTCTTCTTATTTTCTCCTAACTAAAATCCATATATTCTGATGAAAATAGACTCACATTCATATTATCTTATTATTTGATGTCAGTTTATACTTTGAGTTTCTTACCTCACCAGATTTTTTCATGATACAAGCAGAAAAACAGTGCGTTTTTAGTTTCATGAACTCTTTATCGTCTTTCAGTTTTTGTTCTTCTTCTGTATAATTTGCACATAATTAGTGTCCGTATAAAAGAATTTCGGGAACATTTTACAAGAAGTTATAACTAGAAAATAACACTTGCCTTTAGTTATATGCATCTCATTATAGCATTCTTCAGCATTCTTTTTCAATTCCTGTCTCATTATTTTGAGTTTGTCATCGCACTTTATGCCCGTCTGTTTATAAAAAGATGTATAAAATTATTGATATGATAATCAGTTGCTTAAAAATAATTTTACGTAAATGATTTTTATCCGCAATATTCCGTTTTTAATAATATTAAATATGCAACACTTGCCACTGCAATGAGGAGCACTCCGGTCAAGAATATATCAATTTTCATGATGTTTTTTTTCAAATAATTGAAAATGTGCAAAATTGTAAAATGTCGGTGCACTGATACACCTAAAATTCTAAATAGTATTTCTCTCAAATGGTTTCCGAAGAAGCAATAAAAGGATGAAGTTGCATAGACAGATGTTTCGATATTATATTAAATCTCTTAACAATTCTGAAAGTTGTAAACAGTATCAACGAGTCGAAAATTAAATTAAAATTTGGAGATAAAATGTTGGATTATAAATTTTAGAGACTTAACAATAATAGTTCTAAGTATGCAAGACTTAAGTTATATTCCAACTGAAAAGCTAATCCATTTGCTCTTATATTTATACTTCTTCAAGTTTCAGTTTATAATAACTTTTTTTCTTTTTTGTTTTTGTAGCACAATGAGGGAAACATTTTAAAAATCGTTTTTTATGAGCAATTTACGTAAGAATGACTAAGTCATTTATTGTGTCATAAAAGTTTCTAATACGTGTAATTTACACATAAATAGCTAAAAAGTATACATACATCAATACTAACAAAATTTATGGCCTAATTTTGCTAGTTTTTTAACGGAAAATTAGTCAATATTCGACAGTACGAATAATAATTATCATAATTATTATTAATCTTTTCTTTTTGACTATAAATCTCTTTTTCTTTAACAGTTTACATAATATCTTTTTTAATCAGAGATAATAAATAACAAATCTTAGATTTTAGTTATTATTATGATGTACTACATATCCATGTAGTACATGTAGTTTTAGTGTAAAATACGATTAAAAGTTTTAAAAAATTCTTTTTTCATGGAAGAAAGTAAACAAGTGGTCCATTTTGTTGTGATGTAAATTATTTGTATTTAATTATTTATTCACTTACATTTCAGGTTTAGAGTTTCGTTGTTAATACAATGTGTACCTAACATAAAACTTAAAGCAAGAATTAAAAAGTAATATGTATCTAGGTAGGCATATTGACAGCTTTCTTCTTTTGAAGTTGAATAATTTCTGGCGTTGTTTCCTTTTTTGAAATCCTTTATTCATCGTGTGGTTGTGGCCTTCTTGGCATCTTCTTGTGCATAAATTCGTGAATGGCTTTCACAAAATCACACTCATCTGCAACGCCTTTGGCTGCAATTTTAAATTCTTTTTACTATTGTATATTCATTAGCCTATGTTTACTTTTGAAATTGCGGTTTTGCGATCTTACCTTCCACGATGCATTCTTCTTTTTGTTGAATCATTTCCTCAGCCTTATCGCCGAAGCGTTTTGTCATCATTTCCTTAATCTTGTCCATATTCATCTTATTTTCCGACTCTAGCTGTAAGAAAACATTTCAAACATATTTATGTATACTAACTAATAATTTAATATTGACGATTATGTGTCAGTATAAAATTTTTCTACTTACAATACCTTTTTTCTTCAATATGCATGCAGGAAAACAACGGCATCCGGTTTACCATTATTTTTTGCTGGTCCTTCTTTCAACATGTCTGAAACGTACAATTAATTAAATAAATTAGTGACCTGAAACGACTTAAAGCATCATTTTATGCTAGTTAAGAATTTTCAATAAGAAAAGTTTTAATTCACAGAAAAAATAATTTTCAGTCTGCATATTAAGATAAATTCTCGAATATAGATAAATAATTAATATATGATAAATACCAGTTTAATAAAAAAATTTACCAATTATTACTTAATTCAACTCTTAAGTAAACAAGAATTAATAATTAACTAATCTTTATATTGGTTTGAAGTTTATTTAACTCCTGGGACAACGCCCCCCTGTGAATGTCCCCCTGGGGTAATATAATATAAATAATAAGATTCAAATGTATCCTAAAACTCGTTTTTGTCAAAAAAATTTCCACTCTTTTTCACCCTTATAATAAATATCAAAACTTACCATTTGAAGGAGCAAAATGCCAACAAAAAACTAGTATATACTTCATGATTATAAAATTAAGTACATGAAACAGTTTAATATTTCGAGGATTTCTTGAATGAATAGGAAAAAAGGAAGATAAGGAAGAACCTTTATAATTTTAATTCCAACATTAGACATCATATTCGAAATTAAAATAAATCTTTAGGAGATAAATGTTTTTTTTACTAGAATCATTTAAATTTATAAATTCCTTTTGTTATTTTGCCCACAGAGGATTCATCACATTGTACATAGTAATTGTTCCTCATATATTTTTACAGATTATTTTGTTAAGCTTACCACTTCTACCAATAGAATTCTTGCCAAAATCATAGCGTTCTTCATGTTTTCAGCCTAGGTTTTAACTTCGAAAACGAATTGCACTGCAGAAATCTTGAAATTGACAAGTTTTCAGGGATGCTGTCATATTTATATCAGACCGAGGATAAGTGCATATTCATAAGTTCGAACAGTACAAGGTGTTAGATACAAACCGGATAGAAAACATACAAGTGAAATAATTGATGCAGTTACGTTTTTTTACGTAGGTTGCTTTAGGTTTCTTTCTTGCTGCAAATGAGATTGACACAGACTGATTTTTAAAATACGAAGCTATGACGCTGAATACAAAAATATCTACCTATGTTTTTTATTCCTACTATAAAAAAACAAATCATGGTTTTACATTTTTAAAGACAGAAATTACTCTGAATGTATAATTTCAGTTATGTACTAGTTTTATTCTTGTTTTTTGTATTGTGCCTTCTAGAAAACTCATAAAAATTTATGTACACCTTATTTTACTGCTGTACAAAAGCGGAAGTTGAGCATACGGTTGAAGTTTGAGACGCCTAATGTGACTAATTTGACGATCGGTGTTTTATACTTAAAAACGCTTTAAAACACCTTTAAATATAATATGCGGGGTGAATATTACATATAAAGTCCCAAAAAGTACTAGAATTGTTTAAAACTACAGTTGTTCTGCTATAAAACAACGCTATGATTTGCAGCAATAAAATTAGGGAGGCAAGCTTTTAAATATAAATACTCATTAACAATCTGAACTATCAAAAGGCAGCCCAATGTTGAGAAGAGTAAAAAAAATCTACGTCACATTTCGTAAGCGGAGATGTTTGAGGTTTAAAATTAAATCCTAGTAACGATTCAAAGTAGCAATGGAAGAATAGACTTTAACATTTAATTAATCCAAGATAGTGTCAGGAAATTTTACGATCGCTAATTGTTTGGTTAATTCATAGGGTGCTAAAAAAATTATTAATCCAAAATTCATCATCCGCGTCAAGGCTTTTCGTGGGATTTTCCCTGGAAAAAACCCAACTCGAAAATAGAACAACAGAATTTATTATTTAAAACAAGATAGTGCCAGGAATCTAGACAAATTGACTTCGGTTAGAAAGAAGCGAACTTCCCTCTCATATCTTCTTTTTTCAAATTCATTTCTCTAATATGTTCAATGAATTTTTGAAAGACAAATAAGAAACGAAGGATAAGAATTCGTACATCCTGAACATCGTATTTTCAAATAAAAATTTATAAAATTATGAATCTTTAAAATTCGTGATTTTTTATTCTTAAGAACAAAGCACCCCTACTAGTAAGAGTCGGCTGGCCTTGTGCCTAGGGCGGACTTACTAAGATTACCCCTTTTGCCGTTCACTGAACTTTAAAATATTCCCTAATTTCGAAATTGTTATATATTTGTAATCGTTAGAAACCGAAGATATTGAAGAAATGTGACATCGATTTTTTTACACTTCTCAACATTGGGCTGCATTTCGATTGTTCAAATTGTTAATAAGTATTTATATCTGAAAGCTTGCCACCCTAATTTTATTGCTGGAAATCATAGCGTGGTTGTAAAAGCTATAACTGTGCAGCGCAGGGGCCCGAGCTAGGTTTTCAAACTTGCGCAGAACACCTGGTGTTTTAAACAATTCTAGTATTTTTTGGGACTTTATATATAATATTCACCCCGCGTATTATGTTTAAAGTTGTTTTAAGGTGTTTTGGGGATAAAATACCGATCGTCCAATTCGTCACATTAGATATCTTAAACTTCAACCACATTCTGGGATCCTAGGATTTAAAAAACATTATTATTTTCAGATGATTAAAATCATGCAAAACTGACAATTAACTTATTTTCTGACATGCATTAAATGAATTAATTAATTCTCTGACGCATTTTACGGAAATGGTCAAAGTTCAAAAATAGAAATTTTTTAAATAAAATTTTTAATTTATTTGTTTAAATAAGAAAGAAAAACATTACTGCTCTATATGCGAAAATCAGATAAAATCAAGCGAAAACACATTTGTAAAATATCTATACTTTTATGTATTTTTAAGTACCTAAAATTCCAATAGATTTTCATTATCTAATGCGTTCCAAAATTTTATTACCGCATTTTATAAACCTTCACAAAATATCTCATATTTACGGTCATAATCTTCCTTTTTAAAATAAACTATTTTATTATTATGACTTTCCAAAAAGTCAACGTGTAATGTGATTCATTTTTTCGTGGACTTAGTCATTTGTTTTTAGAATAACGAACGAAAAAAAATTGTTTAAAAATAAATCCTAACTTTTTTTATTTCTAAAGTAGCTCAAAAACTATTTTTTATTTTATAGCGTAATTTAATTGATCTTAAAGTTAAGTTAATCTAGAGTATTTTGCACTTTTATTTAATTAAAATAATTTGATGCAATAAATTTGCACTCGACAAAGAAAGTTATTATAGAATAGAAAATAGATTTTGCCACTTTAGAAATAAATAGTTAGAATCTGTTTAAGAAAAAAAAGTTTCTCATTTAGTTATTCCACAAATAAGCACGTTAAAGTTCGTTAAAAACTCGTAATCTTTTAAAGAAACTATTTCTAAATTTAAAATTCCAGACAACCATATTATGGTATCGTTAGATGTTTTATCACTCTTCACTAATGTCTCTTGTGATCTATTTGTTAATGTTATTAAAAAAAGATGACAACATATTGAAAAAATGATAAACTTTCTTATTAATGAATTTATAGAAGCAATAGAATTTTTGATGAAAAACACTTTTTTTCAATTTGATGGTAGATTTTTTATACAAATTTTTGGAACTCCGATGGATTCTCCAATTGAATGTTTAAACAAACTGGATTTTAAAATTCCATTATTCTATAGATATGTAGATGATATAATCTTATGCATTCCTGACACCAAATTAAATAAAGTTCTAAATATTTTCCATTCTTGTCATAATAGATTACAATTCACACATGAAATAGAAAAAAATAAGGTGATTTACTCTTTGAATTTAAAGATCATAAGGAATACGGATAACGCTATCATTACTGATTGGCATCGAAAGTCCACATACTCTGGCAGATTCTTGAATTATTTTTCTAACCATCCCTTGCAACATATAATTGTTATTATTAAAAACCTGGTTAATATTGCAACCTTGTTGTCCCATAAACAATTTCATATTAATAACATTAACTTAGTCAAGCAATATTTAATTCTAAACTCGGCACGTGAGTTTCGTTAACGAACAGTTAACTGTTTGTTATGTGAATTAATGAAAGATTCAAAGTTCAATTATTGAAAATTAAACATTTTGTTTAACATAATAAGTCTAGTAACATATTGTATGATTCCTTAAAGTTTTCCAAGTCAGTAATTTTATTCAATCATTTTTCACCTTCTTTTTTAATAAATACCATTTCAGCCAGAAGACGTTTTTCAAGATCACTTTCAATATGCAGAATTTTAAAATTGTCCTATAGAATACAGTGCGGCGGATTGTCATTTTGATGCTTAAGGGCATCCCTCAACATGGGCAGTTGACGAACATACAGATTACAGCTATAAATATCAATTCTTTGATCTAATTTTTTTACCACATAATCTAAAAGTATTTTTATCGGTCCGTACAGAACCCTTTTCTGGAAAACTTTAGTTGTTTGTTTAAAAAAGCTGAAAAATGTTCATGCCCCTAGCATGCGGCAACCGCATGTATGCACGTTGTAGCTAGTTTTTATGAGCGAACAGCTAAGTATAGGCTCCCTTCTTTTTGGAATCGAGCGAGTAGAAGGGAGTATCTGGTAAGGAAGTTTCAGGTATTACCCAAATTTCTAGAGAATACAGTTTTCTGCAAGGACATTGCATTGAATGAAACAAAACTTTTCTCTGTGTGAACGAGAAAAATCCTACAAATTCAA